>CAUYRH010116084.1:0-28012 GCA_963574655.1 Perodicticus potto
CATTCACAGACTGTCTTATGATACAAAGGAATACACCACCCAGCTCAAGAGAGGAGAGTTCCTTTGTGTTTGGGAACTAGAAGAGAGGGAATGAATTGCAGACATAACCACAACAGTAAGACAAAAAGAGTATGGGATGTAAAAAGGATCTAGTTTTCAGTATTTTTAGGAGAGAGGGATGAATGTAATGATGATGCGAATCGACTTGGGGATTAGGTGCAGTTGAAAAGCAGCTTGGGGCCGATGGTGGAGGTATTTGTACTCCACCCAAAACCTCGTTTTCTATGCTCTTCATCAAGAAGCAAGTCTCCTGGAAAGGAAGGATATCGGTAGGTAGATAGAGTGAGTTCAAGGGAGAGATAACTTAGGCTTGGGCTAAAGAAGAGGGAGGCACATAATGAGGTCATATTTGAAACAAAGTCACGTGCTAGACCTGCGTCACCAAGGCAAGAAGAATGAAGTATAATTTCCAGACTTCCAGTGGAGGTTTTAGGTCTTCCAGTGTAGCAAAAGCAAGGAAAGTGGACCACTACCGTGCGAACTAAAAGCATTTGCTGAATTTGACCATTCTGAAGTCGCAGGAGACGTAGTGTGAACACTCACACTTTAGTAGGCATTTAGCAGGCTGGGTAAACTTCTGATCACAATAAACTGAAAAATAATGTGCACATACATCCATCCAAGAATGAAAGTAGAGAAAGTAGACATTTATTAACTCAGATTGTTAAAATTAATTATTAGATGGGAAACATTACAAAGTTGAGTTAGTCTACAGGACATGGTTGGAATTTTAAGACATTTTAAAGAAATATTTACATCAAACATAAGGATATATTTTATTTCAAAACTCGTGGAAATTATAAAAAAAATCAGTTTTATTGATAATTTGAGAGAAATCCTACATAACATCAACATTTGATTTTCAGTTAGCTGATTTTCTTCACCTAGGAAATGTCAGTGCTTTCTTGATACTTCTCAAACATTTTTCTGTATTTTGTTATGTGCTTATATCTGCTTTTTCTTGGATCTTCAAGTAAACTTTTCAACTACATAAAGCCTTTCCATCCAGTAACCTTCCCATGACTGCCTTCAATTTATGACCCATTATGCTGTCCTGGACATTGAGATACTATGTGACAT
The DNA here is from genome assembly GCA_963574655.1 of Perodicticus potto. NCBI lineage: Eukaryota > Metazoa > Chordata > Mammalia > Primates > Lorisidae > Perodicticus > Perodicticus potto. The sequence continues at coordinate 1,141 of CAUYRH010116084.1, forward strand.
CTTTCAAGAGCCGATCCACAGAGACGTTTACTGAATTGGCTAGGCATCTTTCCTACAACTTCTTGAACTCTTTTAACTAGATAATTACATCATAAGTGTACACAGGCTTGCTTCTTTCTACACACATCAGGAATATACCTTTTAGAAGAGGATCAAAGGTGTCTCTCTTGTTTTAACCCCTGAACATCCTCCCACCATTTGATTCCTGGCCCTTACTTACATAAATGTGCTCCATACTACGTAGAAAAAGGTTATATGGATGAAAGGCCTGAAAATAACCTTTACATTTCAAATAGAGTCATTAGAGAGTGATTCTTATAACATGTTCTTCTAAGGTAAAAATGATTCATTATCTTTTGAGTTTTTTATAAATTTGTGAAAAAAGATCCACTAACTGCATGTTTAAATTTGGGGTGTTGGAGGCAGAAACAATTGGGATTGGATAAAAATCACTTAGTACAATTTTGAAGCAATTGTGTCTTTGGTCTTCCTTTGAACGTTAAAATCAGCAGTGGGTGATAATGGCCCCTAGTTATTTGTGGAAGTGCTGCCTGAGTGCGTAGTGTACTTTGTTACCTTAGTGATCCTCAGGCAGTGGTTTTGGGCTCTTACCTATTCTCATCATTTCTGAAAGTCAAAAAAATATTTGATTTATAATAGTTGAAAAATTTATTCTAAATTTTTCTTTAAATCATATTCAATCTTATATAATGTACAGCATTACATATAAAGATGGTAAAATGGTCTTTTATACATCAATAATGTGATTGAATTAATCATGCAGACAGGTATTTTAAATAAGTTTTATGACTAAAATTTATGAAGAAATTTCTAAGTTGTAAGGATAACATATTAAATGCAATATATAATTTACCTAAGTCAATAAATAAGCATTTACTAAAACCCAAATACTGTCTAATTTTATTGTATTTTTTTCCCCTAGCAATCCCTTTAAATTTCTATGATTAGCAGTCTGGAAATACAAAGAAAGAAATATATTTTTCTATGAATTTTATAAAATTTCAGATTATAGGGAGAAGATAGAAAGATAGAAATGATAAAGCGCCTACACAATCTAGACACCACTGTTTCTGCCTTTCTCCTCCACGTGACTGATGTGACTAGTTAATATAATTCCTTATTTTCCCTTAAATCTCTACTTTTCCTTTACCCTGAATTCCTAAGAACACTTAGATATAATATCAAATTTGAAAGTCCATAGAAAAGAATGTACCTGAGGTGGCGCCTGTGGCTCAGTGGGTAGGGCACTGGCCTTACATGCTGAGGGTGGCGGGTTCGAATCTGGCCCCGGCCAAACTGCAACAAAAAAATAGCCAGGCATTGTGGCAGTACCTGTGGTCCCAGCTACTCAGGAGGCTGAGGCAAGAGAATCACCTAATCCCAGGATTGGAGGTTGCTGTGAGCTGTGACGTCACGACATTCTACCGAGGGTGATAAAGTGAGACTTTGTCTCTACCAAAAAAAAAAAAAAAAAAAAAGAATGTACCTGTATTTATTTTCAATATATTACTTTTAATACCTGATATGAACAAAGGAAGAATTTTCTCACTATTAAATCAGATCGTCACTCTGAATCCATTTCTCTTCAGGACAGCGATCATCCAGGCAAGTAAGAATTTGCCTTTGCATTTTTTTCTTTACCATTTGGTTGTTAAGGATCCAAGTATATCGTGGAAAAAAACAAACAAAAAAACCACAATGCCAAGTTCTTGAGATCTATATGGGGTCACAGAGAAATGCAACTGAACACAGTTTTACTATTTCATAGAATCAATCAATAAAACAAATGGTACCATCAAGATACCATCTGACAATGTGGAGATGAAAGACATTTAGGACAATTATTGTCTAAATGACTTTGAAGAGATTCTTGAAGTCTGTTCTTTAAAATTTGCTTCACTAAAAGACAATGTAGGAAGCAGTGTCAGTATTTTATTCACTGAAAGTTCTTCATGACCAGTAACTTTGCCTTCATCTTTTCTTTGTGTCCTGTCCTATGGCTTTTAGTAAAGGCATCCACAGCAGGTGTGTTTATAACAGCAAAAATTAGAAGTACAGAAAATTCATTTTACATTGTATGCAAACCAAATAACCACTCGATTGTAAGTAAAACTATTTCCCTGTGCTATAGTATCTTCTTAAAAACAGTATGCTTCTCCTCCTTACCCAGGTAAACTTAATTTCACTAGGATGAAGAGTGAATAATCTTTGTCTAAAACATGATTCATTCTCCTTCCCTGCTTTATCTCTGTCCCCTTCCGCCAAGCTAATTCCCATTTGCCCTGAAAGACTCAGTCTGAGTATCAACTCTAATGACCAGTTCTCAATGGTGTCTGCCTTATTACAAGATTTTCCCCTAAAAGGATCTCATTTTATTAGTTTCACCTCTGTAAAGTTTTCCCAAGTTCAAGTCTTTGAAAGGATTCATTAGACTCCACAGAATTTGGTCATCTCTCTGTATCTATGGGAAGTTGATTTTAGGACCATTCACCCCAAATACCGAAATCCACTGATGCTCAGATCTTGTATGTAAATGTCCATGTATTTTGCATGTAACCTGTGCATTTCTTCCCATATACTTTATATCATCCCTACATTAGTTATATTTAACACAATGTAAATGCAGTGCCAATAGCTGGTATTCTCTATTTTTAAAAAGTTCATTGTTTTGCATTGTTGAATTGTTATTTTTGTTACTTTTTAAAAAATTTTAAATCCATGGTTGGGTTGAATCCTTGGATGAGGAACTTGTGGAAATGGAAAGCTGACTATATTTTTGTGCAAATCCTAGGAAGTTTCTGGCCCATCATAAATTCCAGTGTCCTGAATTGAAATTCTCCATTTTTGTTTGCTTTACTTGCACAGATTAACTTCTAAATACGGATCAAAATTGTTTTCACATAGTAAATGAGAAAATATCATGAATGTTATATTAATCAGGTTGATAAAAATATCTCGGATTGTATGTGAAGCCCGCACACTGTACTCCATGAGTGAATTATTGTACACAGCTATGACTCAATAAAAAATAATTAAAAAAAAAAAGAAAAAAGTTAAGGTATGTCTTAGAAATTACACAGAGGAGGAAGTCAAGAACTGCTGGAATGATTTCTTCAGTTTTTAATTATTTTGGGCAAAAATGTGACTTCCTTAATCACAAAGTTATTTTATTTGATAATTATTACTGTTTTTAGTATGTTCTTTATGTTAAATAATACAAATTATTTTACTGATGCCTTAATAACACTTCCTCTTTATACTATCAACAACATTATACCTATCTACTAATCTAATTCCTGTTATCTAGCATGTATTTTAAGAGTTCATGATATATAATAAATGGCACACATTTAAAAAGTATATATACATTCATATTCACATGTGTATATCTATATATATCTGTATATAGATAGAAAGATAGATAGATAGATAGATAGATAGATAGATAGATAGATAGACAGACAGACAGATAGACAGATCTACAAAACATTACCATAGTCAAAATAGTGAAGATAGTGAATATATCCATCACCTACAAAAACTGGTAGAAATTACATAAATATAACCATGCAGTAAATACACTTGGTTCAGTGGATTCACTTTTTTATTCCACTCAGCAAAATTAATTGATATTCCTTCATGAAACAATGTCATTCCTTTGTATGGATCGATAATCATCATTTTAAGAAAGTTTCACAAATTGCTTACCCATTTACCCAAATGGTTTGGGGGATGTTTCAAGTTTGGGGCTTTACAAATAAAACTGTGAGGCATATTCATATGTAAGTCTTTGTACGCACACATGCAAATCCCTGTAAGGTGCATGGCCACGTCACACAGTAGGCATGCATTTCACATTTTAAAAAAAAAATAAAACATGTTTTTCAAAGTTATTGTGCTGTTAAACACTTCCAGAGGCAGTGTATGGGTGTTCCCGTTGTTCACATGTGGTCAGAGCTTTTGTGTTTAGACATTCTAAACGTGTTTCATGGTTTCACATTGTGAATTTAACTTGCATTTCCCTATTGACTCAGGCTGCTGAACATCTTTTCATATGCTTGTTGTGTGTGAAGAGTTTTGTATACAGCCCTAGCTAATCTTTGCTAAATAAATCTCTAAATATTTCATTTTTCAATGCTGTTATAAGCCACATCACATTTTAATTTTAATTGTGGCATTATATGTAAGTATTGGTAGAAATGTTTTATTCTGAAGCATTGCTAAATTTGCTTACTAGATATAGTACTTTGGTTAGCTTTCTGTTAAGTTCCATAGGATTCTCTACATAGATAAGAACGTCACTGCAAATTATGGCAGTTTTATTTTCCCTTGCTAATTTGCATGCCTTTTCCCCCTTGCCTTATTATACTAGTCAGAACCTCCAGTACAATATTGAATAGAAGTGACCATCCTTGCCTTGTCCTTAAATTTTGAGAAGGTGGGCATTCATTCATTATTTCTTTCTTTTTTTTTTTTTTTTGGCAGTATTTGACCTGGGGTTGAGTTTGAAACCTCCACCTTCAGTATATGGGGCTGACGTCCTACTCCTTGAGCCACACGCACCGCCCTGGCATTCATTCTTTCAATATCAAATATGTTGTTAGTGTTAGACTTTTAAGAGATTTTCTTTATTAGGTTGAGAAAGAGACCTTTTCCTAGTGGTCCCCTGAGATTTGATCTAGAATTAATTTTTCTCTTTGTCTATTCTGTTCAATTTGGCTAGAATTTCATCAACTACATTGAACTCTCAATGAAAAAGCTTTTGGTTTCCTCGTGTTCATACTTGTTTTCTTTTTTCTATTGTTTCTGCAATCTGATCTTTTTTATTGTATGTTTTCTGACTTATTTGGGGTTTAATTTACTCTTCTTTTTCTGTTTTCCTAAGGTTAGACCTGAGAGCATTTTTTAAAACCTTTACTCTATTGCTTGCCTATTATCATGATTTTCTAATTTGATTGTAATATACTAAGAAAATACTTCTTTTTAATTTAGATCTTTTCAAGTATATTCCTTGTACTCTTAAAAGGAATGTATATTCTTCTGCTGGAGTTTTGGTAAGAATATATTAGGTTAAGGTCAACTGATACAGCTCATCCAGTGTTCTGTGTTCTTGATGTGTGTACTTGCTCCATCAGTGGAGAAGAGATACAGTTCAATTTCTACTGTTAGGAATTTTTCTATTTCTCCTAGGGGTTCCATAACTTTTTTTATTTTCTTATATTTTGAAATTCTGTTATTATATGTATAAAAGTTTATAATTTTTATCTCCTTTTGATGTATTAATTTCTTTCTCATTAGGAAATGATTCCATTAATAGAATTAATCTCAGATAATATTCTTTGCTCTGAAATACACTTTGCCTGACATTAGTGTAGAATGTCCTCAAGACTAATATGAACCCAGCAGATGATCTACTATACTCCTACAGAAGAGAAAATCAAATCTCCATCCAGTTCAAGATGGAGGGAAGGGAAGCAGTGAGGTGGACGGGAGAGGAGGGCGGAGGATGGGTGTGCTCCCACATAATGGGCACCATGGAAAGGTATTTGGAGGGTGGAGGATGGGTGTGCTCGCATGAAATGGGCACCATGGAAAGGTATTTGGAGGGTGGAGGATGGGTGTGCTCGCATGAAATGGGCACCATGGAAGGGTATTTGGCACACCTCCTGGGTGTAGGAAGGAAAGCACATTCAACAGGGACTCTACCTAAGGAATGCAAACATTGTATCCTAGTTGTTTGTACCCTCACATTAATCTGAAATTAAAAAAAAATAAAATAAAATCTGCACTCTTGCTATTTCTTTTTTAATTTTTTCTATTAATTTTTTTTTAATTCTTTGGGATTCATTGAGGGTGTATAGGGAATTAGGTTATACTGATTGCATTAGTTAGATAAAGTCCCTCTTACAATTGTATCCTGCCCCCAAGAGGTGTGCCATACAGTGTGACCCCCCACTCCCCTTTTTCCTCCCCTCTCCCAACGTGCTCATTCCCCTCACCCCCTTGTATTAGATCATCTACTGCAATGGATAGAGTCCATTGGATTCTTGCTTCTCCATTCTTGTGATGCTTTACTAAGAAGAATGTGTCCCGCCTCCATTGAGGTTCATACTAAAGATGTAAAGACTCCATCATTTTTAGTGACTGAATGCTTGTTAATCCATTCCTGGGTTGGTGGGCATTTACAATGTTTTCACCTTTGGAGATTGTAAATTGAGCTGGGATAAACAGTCTAGTGCAAATGTCCTTATGATAAAAGGATTTTTTTCTTCTGGGTAGATGCTTAGTAAAGGGATTGCAGGATTAAATGGGAGGTCTATTTTGAGTTCTTTGAGGTTTCTCCATACTTCCTTCCAAAAAGGTTGTATTAGTTTGCAGTCCCACCAGCGTGTAAAAGTGTTCCCTTCTCTCCACATCCATGCTAGCATCTGTAGCTTTGTGACTTTGTGATGTAAGCCACTCTCACTGGGGTTAGGTGATATCCCAGGGTAGTTCTGGTGTGCATTTCTCTGATGATTAGGGATGATGAGCATTTTTTGATATGTTTATCAGCCATTCTTCTGTCTTCTTTACCTATAGACCCCAGTTATCAAGTTTTTGTCCGATTCATAATATACAAATATCTTTTCCCATTTTGAAGGTTGTCTGTCTGCTTTGCTTGTTGTTTCCTTAGCTGTAGAGCAGCTTTTCAGTTTAATTAGGTCCTATTTATTTACTTTTGTTATTTTTGCAATTGCCATGAAAGTCGTCTTCATAAAATCTTTCCCTAGGCTGATGTCTTCAAGTGTTTTACCCATACTTTCTTTGAGCATTTTTGTTGTTTCATGCCTTAGATTTAAGTCTTTTATCTATCTTGAATCAATTTTTGTAAGTGGTGAGAAGTGCGCGTCCAGTTTCCTATGTCGTCTAGTCTTTGTACCTTTTTTCTTCTATTTCTGTCCCATTCAGTCTTGTGTATTTTTATGACTAAATTGATTTCCTTTTCTGGCTTATTAACTATAACTCATCATTATGATTTTTTTTCCTGTAGTTGCTTTTCAGTCTCCCTTTAGTAATGTTGCGTTATTTCACAGAGTTTAACAATACCCTGCTGCCTTTGTCACAGTTTCATGAGTTATTTTTACATAAATTAAAACTTATTATAGTGGGGTTTTTTAACCCTTGTTGACTTCTTATACACACTTGGTGCTCAAATCAACCCAAATTTATGATTTCACATTTTTGTAGATCTAAAAGTCCTTGCAGGCTCTGCCAGAATTTGCTCAGGATATCACTAAACCACCATCAGCGAGTTGGCAGGACTGTTTCTTTCTGGAGACTCTGAGGCAGAATCCCTGCTAATGGGTTGTGAGCAGAATTCCATGTCTTTCTTCTGTAGAACTGAGGTCCTGTTTGCTGGCTGGATGTCACCTGGGGGAGGCGGCCCGTAGCTTTGAGAGACTCCTCTCTGATCCTTGCATGTGAGTCTCCTCATCCTGGTGCCAGGAGCATGTTGACATCTTTTCTCATACTTGGAATATTTCTGACATCTCTTCTGCTTCATCTCTCCTGCCTTCCTCTTTTTATAGCTGGAGATAGTTCTTTTTTTAAGAGACCGCACAATTGGTCTCACATGCCAAATCCATGATGCTCTTCCCAATTAATGTCTATAAACTTAAACAAACTTGCATAGTCCCTCTTGCTGTGTAACTTATCATATTTATAGGTTGTCAGGTGTTAGGGCTGTGACATCTTCCAGGAGGGGCATTAATCTGACCACCGTATCTTTACTGTGTGAATCTTCATGTTTATACAGAGGGTGTCAAAAAAACATACACAGATTGTAAGAAAGGAAAACACTGTATTTAAATTGTAATACTCAGTATACGTGGATAACAAAAGAGGAATACAAGTCACATTTGACTTCTGCAGTCCCAAGAGGTACCCCTGTTGGCTACCAGCAGCGTCCAGACTCACTTCTAGCTACAGCCACATTGACCAACATGTCCTTTTCCCAAAGTACCACCAGTACAGCCGATTTCCTACAGCACCTCATATCCTTTAAGGTCCCCCATACTCATGCCTCCGTGGTCGTTACACTTTCACAACATCTTCAAATTCCAAACACAACTTCAAAGTGTTCCTGCACTCCTCCGATAGTAACTGTGCTTCCATCGTTTTCTTTAATTATTCTGATTTTCGCGTGGTAATGCTAGCATTCATTTGTTTAATGCCAAGTTTTCAGCAAACTTCATTTTACACAATACCATACATTGCTACCATCATTCAATTCAACTTAGAAAAGTAATACATAAATAACATCACTTAAAATTCATATACATTTTTTGGTGCCTTCTGTATATAGCTTTTAACTGCCCATTAGCTAATATTAATTAATCAATTATTAAATTAATGTTTATATTAGCATTTATTAAGAAAAGTATTTATTACTATTTCCAGGGTTGTTCATTACTTCGTGCATATCCTAATTTCTGTGTGGTTTGAATGGGTTCCTTCAGCTTTTCTTTCAGAGCATCTCTACTGCTGAAGACTAATTTCATCTACTGTATTTCTGAAAAAGCCTTCATTTTGGCTTTCATGTCTAAAATAACTTTTTGTAGGCTATATATTTCTAAATTAACAGGTTTCCTCAGTGCTTAGAATTATGTCAATTTTTTTTTGCTTACTTTAAATGAAAAGTCTGTTGTTATCTTTATTCTGTTCCTTTTCCCCATACTTTCAGCAGATTGTTGAAGATTTATTCTTTATCTCTTTGTGAAGTTTTCCTCATTATTCATGTATCTAAGGTTGACAGTCTCAATTGGTAATTTTTTATCAAATTTGGAGATGTTTTGGTGTTTAAGCCATTAGATCTTCACATAATGTTCTTTGGCCCATATATCTTTTGGGACTCCAACTTCAGTTTCACATATATTAAGTCATTTGAACATACCCAACGGCTCTTAGATCTGATTATTTCCTTTTAGTATTTTATTGATTGATTGATTTTCGTATAGTCTCTCTTGTGTTGTTATCTAGTGCCCTAAACTTGTCTCCTGCAAAGTTTGACCCACTGTTAATCCCATATAGTGTACATTTTAACTTAGCAGTGTATTTTTAATATGTGGATATTAGATTTTTCAATCTTCCAAGTCTCGAATGGGATCGGTATGTCTGCTAGAGTCTTGAGCTGTCGTGTTATTGTCTATTAACTGTCTTCTGTGTCAGTTTCAGTTGGTTGTATTTTCTCCTCATCGTGTCTTACATTTCCTGTGGCTTCTTTTCAGAGTAGGTTGGATGCCAGATGTTGTGAATTTCACCTCTTTCACATGCTGAACATTTTTTGTGTTGTGTTCTTTAAATATTTTAAACTTTTGCTGAGGAATGCAGATAAGCTCATTGTACACAATTTAATCTGTTAAGTTCATCTTTTTATGATTTGTGAGGCTTGATAAAATAAGACTTATTTTGCTCCACTACTAAAGTAAAAACCTTTCTGAATACTCTATTTGCCATGTATTATGAAGTTTTTTATTCTGACTCTTGGGATTAGGAAGGGCAGGCAGTCCCTAAGTCACAAACAACCCTACTTCTTGGCATTTCATACTCAAAATGGGCTCCTATAAGGATAATTTATAATTAAGTAATGAATTAACAGTTTATTCCATTCATGTGAACAAACCCCCGTGGCTTAGTGATTCATTGGCATAGCATCTTCAAAGTAGAGGCTAGTTTTATTGTTTATATATTCACCTACAAACAGTATCACTGCTGTCTTAACTTTTATTGGACTTTGTGAGTTTGTACTTGCCCTTATGACCGTACTTCCAAAGTGAAAGTCCACTTCAATTCCAGGTGAGTTTATACCAATATGAAAGGTGATGACAATCGAAACAAAAGTAGAAATAATGAAGTGTTTAGAGAAAGGCCAGACGCCATCGCTCACTGAGAAAGCATTATGTTTCAGTCACTCGACTATCAGATCAATTATAAAGGATAACATGAAAATAATGGAACATGTGAAAGGCAGTGTTCCAGTGAAACCAACAATTACTACTAAGAATAAAAGGGGACTAATTATTGAAATAGGAAGGTTATTATTGATTTGGTTAGAAGGTTAAAATAAGCATAAAATTCCTGTTAGCCTAGCTTTAAGGCAACATTAGGTGAATCTTAACTTTTAATATTCTTTTTTATAATTTCTTCTATCTCTTATCTAAATGAGTTTTTTACGTTATGCTTATTTGAATGAAAAGAAATAGCATAATATTTTCTGTAGTTTATTATTTGTGTACAAGGGTACTATTATTACTATTATAATATTTCATTGTGTTACACTATTTTTACCACACATGAGCCACTATTGTATTGTTACTGTTATTATTACTATTATTATTATTACTGTATATGTGCTGTTCATCAAGCATCTGAGTTACGTACAAATCCAACCTCAAGTCATTCTCAGAGTCATATCTTGTCTATAGCCCAAAGACCATCTGCATTTACTCTTCACTTTGATCCTTGGAAATTGTCCCTTCTTACTCTTTGGTATAGCATTTTCCCTCACCTCAGTTGGTTTCCTTTCGTGAGTCACTCATCAGTACTGACCTAACAACCCCAGAGCAGCCTACTGAAAATCTGAAGTCCTCACTGTGGACTGTGCCTTGTGAATTACAGCCAGTTCACACCCCTGGATGGCCAGCCTACCTCCCACCCAGGGATAACTGCAGACTCCAGGCGGGGTCCTCTGCTCTGTACTACAGAGGAATACCATACTGGAACAGTAAGCTGAGGCAGTGAGAGGACTCACCTCATTCCCCCAATTTCAGGGATTAATATTTTTTGATTTCATTGACAGATTTACAGTGTCTTGAAAATAGTTACTTTATACAATGAATGGTATTTTCAGCTGTTTAGGGTGGTAGGTAAATTAGGTACTTGTCTCTACATCTTGGCTAAAAGCTGACATTCTTGCATTTGTATTTCAGTGCAGCAAACACAATTTTACATAATATTCTATGGTTTTGAAAATGTGTCATAACAATATACTTAGGTTCATGTAAATTTACTTAGACCTAAAACAGGTTTTCAAAATATTTCAGCCTGCCGTTCTGTACTAAGCTCAAAACAGTTTCAGATATCCGTAACAATATATCTGTATCTAAATTTTACTTTCTGCCTAGTCTGTTTACACATCTTATGCCATACTTCAATTATTTTAATTAAGTAAGTAAATAATTAGATCGTACTCCAGTTTTGATATTGAGCGATTCACAGCAGGCTATTCCAATACCACTTTGAAAGTCCAAAGGCGATGGACAGAAACATAGCCAACACTTTAGGTTCCTCATAAACATGAACAATAGGGAGCAGAGCAATCTAAAGTTCATGACAAATAAAGACAGGCGGTGAGCTTAAAAGGGTCTTCAGAGTACAGTGGGCAGATCAGAACAAGGAATCAAAGAAAGGTTAAGAGTTTGATGTGCTGAAATAAAAATGGACATTCCTTGAACATAAGTCAATAGTCACTCAGATAAGGGGACTGTAAAAATTTTCTGTGCTTTGGAATAATCCAGAATGGAATTCCGCAGGAGTTGAGGACTATTTCAGTGCATGAACTGATTGACTCTGATAGTACTTCTTATAAAAAAATTCCAAACATTTGTCAAAAGCCTCACCAAATGTAATATTTGCAAATTTCCATGTTTGCATTTAAATTAACTTGCAAGAAAATTTGCTTTCTTAACCATACAATCCTCTGAATTTTTTGTACTACAGTCAGTACACAGAATTTCTCTATCACTTCAATCTCTTATATTATCTGATTCCCTTGCAGTTATAATCACTTTTCAACATCTAACCATGAAAAACCCTCCTCTTTTCCTTGTCATTATAATTTTGTCTTTTTAAGAATGTCATGTGAATGGAATCACTCACCCTGTTTGAAAAAATTATCTTGTTGCCATTTTTTTCAAGCACCATGTGCTCATGTCACATTTTGGTAATTCTCACGACACTTGAAATGTTTTCATATTTTTCATGCCTGTTATTATGTTTTGTTATTAGCGGTCTATGATGTTATCATGGTAGATGTTTCGTCCCATGAACTGCACCCATGACAGTAAACTTAACCCCTGTGTGCTGGGTGTGCTCTGACTGCTCCATTGAGCAGTCATCCCAGCATCTCTCATCCCCTCCTTGGGTTGCCCTACTTCCTGAGACACACCAGTCAATACCATTCGGATAATTACTAACCCGACAGTGAGCTCCAAGTGCTCAGTTGGAAGGAGGACTTGCATGTCTCTCACATTGAATGAAAAGCTAGACGTGGTTAGGCTTAGTGAGGAAAGCATGTCAAAAGCACAGAGAAGCTGAAAGCTAGGCCTTTTGTGTCCAAGTTAGCCCAAGTGTGCAAAGAAAAAGTTATCGAAGAAAATGAAGAGTTACTCCAGGGAACACACACATGATAGGAAAACAAAGCAGCCCTTATTGCTGACATGAAGAAAGTTGTGGTAGTCTGAAGAAAAGACCAAACAACTTACACTTTCCCTTAAATGAAAGCTGAATCTCACGTAAGGTCCTAACTCTCTGTGGTTCTGCAGAGGCTGAGACAGGTAGGAGAGAGAGGAAGCTGCGGAGGAGTCTGAAGCTATCAGAAACCGTGTCATGAGAGTGAAGGAAAGTAGATAGATGCCTTATAACCTATAGAGAAGGGCAAGGTGAAGCAGGGCGTGCTGGTGTCCAAACTGCAGCAAGAATGAGCTAAAGATAATTGGCTACACTAAGAAGACGCCACCCACGTCTTTCATCACTGGAGAAGAGAAGCAAGGCCTTGCTCCAATGCTGGACTCTGTTGGGGGATGATGACTCCAATTGTGAAGGAAGGACGTTCTACTGGGGGTAAAATGCCATCAATCAGCAGCATATCCTATAGAGAATTTTTTTGTGAAAGAGAAAATCAATGTGGTAAACTTTATTGTTGCTTAACTGTTAAGACTTTTCACAACCAACCCTACCTTCTCGGAGCCTTCTCTGTTCAGTCAGCCCTGAGACCAGCCTTCCTCTGTGTAGAGATTACGCCTTTCAGAGACTCAGTGAAAGAAAAGTAAGACAACTTTTAGCATTTTTTAGCAATTAAGTATTTTTAAAATAAGAAATGTACTTTTTTAGGCATAATGCCATTTCAAACTTAATACGGTACAGTATAATGTAGATATAATTTTTTCATGCTCTGGGAAACCAAAATTTGGGGAAGCTTGCTTTATTGCAATACTCACTTTCTTACGGCAATCTGATACTGTGTTCTATTACAACATTGACTAGGAGTGCTGAGTGAGGGCTTCCTTATTTGTTCCAGTCTTTAGATAAGTATTCATTTCTTTATCCTTATGTCAGAGTAAGATGTAAATTTGAGGAAGATGTCTTTCATCAGGGTAAAGAAGTCCGTTTCTATTCTTAGTTATAGAGAGGTTTGTGTGTGTGTGTGTGTGTGTGTGTGTGTGTGTGTTTTTCCAATGGATATTAAATTTTGCCAAATGGCTTTTCAGCATAAACTTATATAATCAAATGATTTTTTCTTTTTTAAACAGTTTGTGAGTCGGATTATATTAACTGAGTTTTAACTATTGTCCCAGTTTCACAATCACAGGAAAAAAAAAAAAAAGCATCTGAAATTAGTATATTTTTCTTTTTATTTTTTGCTGGATTTTGTTTTCTATTCTTTTGTTTAAAATATTTGTACTTACTTTCATAAGGTATTAATTTTTAGGATACTTATACTACCTTACTGATTTAATAATCAGTATAAAGCTGGTCTCATAAATGAGATAAAAATAGTCCCTCCTCTGATATTTTCTGAAAGAGCTTATACCATATTTAGAAAAGTTATTATTTCTTCCACAAATGTTTGGAAAAATTCCCCAGGTAAATTTTCTGGTTTTAGATATTTTTTTTGTAGGAGAATTACAACATTTTATTATGCTTCTTTATTAATTATAGAACTAGTTGATACACGTTTTATTTTACATAACTTTTGGTACTCTCTGTTTTTCAAGGCAGTGGTTAGTCTCTTCAGTACTGTTGAGTTCATGTGCCTAGAGTTCTACACATTATTCCTTTGTACGTAAAATCTTCTCACAGACTGTAGAATCTGTTTTCAATGCAGCTATTGGCAATAAGTGTCATGATTCTATTTTTGTTTCCTCCTGAGTCTTGCTAATTTTTTTTTTCTTTTTCAGTGTATCAATATTTCAAAGAACCCTAACTTTGTTTTTTTATCTTCTCTGTTGTATTTTCTATTTCTTTTTTCTGTGGTTTTTTTATTGTTGGAGATTCAGTGAGGGTACAACGAACCAGGTTACGCTGATTGGATTACTTAGGTAAAGTCCTTCTTATAATTGTGTCCCACCCCCTAAAGGTGTGTCACACGCCAAGACCCCACCCCCTCCTGCCCTCCCTCTCTCTAATCTCCCCTTCCCCCACCCCCACCATGTACTAGGTCATTAATTGTCCTCATATGAGAATTGAGTATTAGGATTCTTGCTTTTCCATTCTTGTGATTCTCTACTAAGAATATTGTGTTCCATTTCCATCCAAGTTAATACAAAAGATGTAAAGTCTCTGTCGCTTTTAATGGCTGAATAGTATTCCATGGTATGCACATACCACAGCTTGTTAATCCTTATTTTCTATTTTCTATTTCATTGATATGTTCTCTTATTGATATTTATAGTTTTTTTTTTCTTCTGCTTGATTTTGGGCTTTTTTTCTCTTCTCTTTCTAGTTTCTTAAGCTATTTACAAAAAGTCTTAAGCTATTTGATTTTACCCAGTTTTTGATTTTGATTTTACCCAGTTTTTTTCTTTTTTTTTTTTGTCAGTTATTGTTTCACATATTATGAAGTTCTTTTGTTAGGTAAATTACATTTAGATTATCATTGTCTTATTTGTGAATTGGCCCTTTAATCATTAATAAATATTTCCCTTTGAATTTTCTAAATTTATTTGTTCTGAAATGTACTTTCTTCTAATTAATACAGCCACTTCAGCTTTCTCTTAATTAGTATTTTAATGGCATGTTTTTTCTCATTTTTTCACTTCACCCTACTTTTCTACTTTAATTCATGTGTAATGTTTCTGGCTGTACCTATTTTCACAGTGTTTATGTATATGTTGGGATGCTCTTGTGTTTTTTTGTTTGTTTGTTTTTCTTATTAGTAAGAGTATATATGATTTGGCTACATTGTGTTTGTAACTCTAAGATGTCTCTTTACTCTGACATTTACCATTCTTGTTGTTTATTCTTCATTTCTAGAGTTTGGTATTTTCCCTGAAAAAATTCATTTTCTTTCTGAGGAGGTGTCTTTAGCAATTCTTTTAGATTACATCTGCTGACTGAAATTTCACTAGTTGTCTTTTATCTGAGAATGAGAATGAATTCACTTTACCTTCATTTCTGAAGGGTATTTTTGTTGAACATAGACCTTGTTTTTGAAAGTTCTATTATTGGGTGGCCCGTGTACCTCAGTGAGTAGGGCACTGACCCCATTTACCTAAGGGTGGAGCCTAACTGCAACAAAAAAATAGCAGGGCATTGTGGCGGGTGCCTGTAGTCCCAGCTACTCAGGAGGCTGAGACAAGAGAATCACCTAAGCCCAAGAACTGGAGGTTGCTGTGAGCTGTAATGCCATAGCACTCTACTGAGGGTGACAAAGTGAGACTCTGTCTCTTAAAAAAAAAAAGGAAAGTTCTATTATTTTGGTACTTTAAAGATAGAAAATAGTGTTTCTCTTCCTTTTGCCTGCTTAGGTTCTGATAAGATATCCATAGTTTGGCTCAGCACCTGTGGCTCAACAGGCTAAAGTGCCAGCCATGTACACCTGAGCTGGTGGGTTTGAATCCAGCCCGGGCCCACCAAACAACAATGATGGCTGCAACCAAAAAAATAGCCAGGCGTTGTGGCAGATGCCTGTAGTCCCAGCTACTTGGGAGGTGGAGGCAGGAGACGCGCTTGAGCCCAGGAATTGGAAGTTGTTGTGAGCTGTGATGCCACAGCACTCTATCCAGGCTGACAGCTTGAGGCTCTGTCTCAAAAAAAAAAAAAAAAAAAGATATCCACAGTTATTTGAACCATTGTTCTTCTATAAATAATGCATCTTTTTATGTTTGTGTATTTTCAGTTTTTACCAATTTGATTTTAATGTGCCTGGGCATAAACTTCTTTGTATTTATCCTGTGTATGGTTAAAATACAAATATTCTTAAATCTATGTTTTGGTGTGGTTGCTCAATTTGAGAAGGTTTCACATATTAGGTACATAAGGATACACATACATATACATATATTTATTTTCCATGGTTCTCTTTTTCCTTTCCTTGTTGGATTTCATGACATTTTAGTACTGTCTCACGGGTTCCTGAATCTCTGTTCCTTTTTTTGTTAATATTTCCTTTTTTTTGAATATTGAATAAGTTTTATTTGTCATTTCTCAAGTTCAATAGCATTCCTGTCATACCCATGCAACATATCCATGGATTTTTTTGTTGCTTTTAATTTAAATTTAGTTGTAATTTTTTCACATTTTACAAATATATTTTATGTCTTTGCAGAGATTTTATCTATTTTCATTTATTTCAAAAAGGTTCCCTGTACTCTTTGGAACATGTTTAAAGTAATTACCTTAAAGTGGTTTTTATATAATCCAACATGTTTCAATGTGCAATTGGTATTTTAAGTTCTTCATATGCCAAAAATATATTAATTTTGGATTTGTTTAAATTTCAGAATATTATAGGGTTATACATGTTTGACTACATAGTTTTCTTTTACACAATTTGAGTCCAAGTTGAAAGTGTGCTCTGCACCCAGAAAGTGTGCATTGTACCAGTTAGGTGTGAATTTACCCAGCCGCTCCTCTCTCTTCTCACCTACTTGATTTCTGTTTAGTTTTACTTCAATATGTCTACATAGAGTTGATTCACTAGTTCCAATGCAGTGTTGTGTGCACGTGGTATTTGTTTTTTCCATTCATATGCTGCTCCACTTGGAAGAATGGTCTCCGGGTCTATCTAGGTTTTCACAAAAATATTAGATGACCATTTTTTTGTATAACTGAGTAGTACTATATGGTACACATAGATGGCGCTGTGTACCATGTATTGATGGCTACTTGGGTTGTTTCCACATTTCATTTGTTTTTTCAGGCAACCAATTTGCTTTGATTTAGACCACATATTCTGAGGAGTCTTTTTGCTTTGTGTATTCAAAATAAATTTTATTTCCATAACTTTTTGATGTTTCTTAGGTCTGTCCTGCATGTATACCCATCATCATTCCAGGATCTGTGTGACTATTAAACTGTTAGTTCAATTCACAAAGTCTTAGTACTGGTTAGAATCAGATCCACATAAGCCAGCTCAAAGCAGAGTTCAAAACTTGCTAAATAACTTGTTATGGTTGCTTTTCTAAGCTCTTCTTGCTCTATGGTTTCTACTGTATTTTCCTATTATTTGTTAACCACTTTTTAGTTCACTGGCTAAAATGCCAGAGTTATACTTACCATTTTTTTGTATGTGTGTGTGACAGAGTCCCACTATGTCACCCTCAGTAGAGTGCAGTGGCATCACAGCTCACAGCAACCTCAAACTCTTGGGCTCAAGCAATTCTCTTGCCTCAGCCTCCCAAGTAGCTGGGTCTATAGGCACTTGCCACAATGCTTGGCCATTTTTTGTTGCAGTTGCCATCATTGTTTTTGCTGACCCAGGCTGGGTTCGAACCTGCCAACTTTGTTATATGTGGCTGGCACCGTAACCACTGTGCAATGGGCACCAAGCCTATACTTATCATACTTTACCCTAACTATGCGCTCATTCAGGTTTAATTATTCAGAGAAAAGGAGAAAAACAATGGGCATTGTGCTCTTGGAACCATACAGTATCCTCTGACTGAAAAATCCCCTCTCTCAGAAAATTTGACACTTGCACGCCCTTCTGCTGCTACTGTCACTGCCAGATTCTTTTCCCTCCTCCTTGTGTATAAACTGGAAGTTGTCTCTTGGACCTTTCTTGGGAGATGTTGATGCCCACTTATGGCTCTTGGGCTGCCTTTAGTTCAGGCTAAAAGAGTCTGAAGAAAAAATTTCAATTTCATAGCTTGTCTTGTGGTACTGGAGATTCTGGTATCTTTCTAGCAATAATATGCCTGCTCTGATATACTCTTCAGAGTCCTCAAATGCACTATCTATGTCTCTGTCAAGTATAATAGCCGCAGTAAGTGGAGACAGAGAGCGCAATAAAGCTCCCCAGTTGATGCCAAACTGGAATTCTAGGCAATTATTTTTAAATTGGTTAACATGTATATAATCAAATCTTCTTTGTATTTTTTTCAATCTAAGGAATTAATTTTAAAAAATTAACTGAAGTGATTTGCAACAAACTGCCCACACTTTGGCTTTAATTTAGTTTATTTATATAAATTTAAAAAGTACAAGTGCAGTTTTGATAGATGGATTTATTATGTAGGGGTGAAGTCAGGACTTTTTGTATCCCCATCCCCGAATAGTGTATGTCTCATGACCCATTAAGTAATACCTCATCCCTCACCCACTTTCACCTTTCCAGCCTCCACATCTTCAATGACTATTATTTCATACCCTTATGTCCATGTGTACACATCATTTACCTCCCACTTACAATTAAGAACATGCAGTATTTGACTTTTCGTTTCCAAGTTGTTTCACATAAGATAACTTCCAGTTATATCTATGCTGCTGCAAAAGATATGATTTCATTTTTGTGTATGAAGAGTATTCTCTTGTGTGTCTGTGAGTATACACACGTCATTTTCTTTATCTAGTCATCATTGATGAACATGTAGGTTAATTCCATATCTTTGCTTTTGTGAAAATGCTACAACAAATATGTTAGTGTAATTTGAAACACTGATTTTTTTTTTTTTCTTTTGGGTAGCTACCTAGTTAAGATGCTGGATTAGATGCTCGCTCTATTTTGTTGTCTGAGAAATACCAACTCTGCTTTCCATATGAGTTGTCCTAATGTACATTCCCAACATTGTATCAGCGTTCCCTTTTCTCTCCATCTTTATCAACATTGGTTATATTTTGACTTTTTAATAATAACCATTCTGATTGGGGTAACGTGTTATCAATTGGTGGTTTGAATTTGCATTTCTGTGATGATTAATGATGTTGATTATTTTTTCCTTCTTTTGATTAATTACTCAGTGTATCACTCCACTGTAGCACTGAACATTTGGCTTACACTTCAGGATAAGCTCATGCTGCCTGTTGCCTTGTGGCTGTTGCATATTTAAGATCACACTTAACTGGCTCAGTTCATGGGACAAAATTAAAAGACTTAAAAAGGAGAAAATAAAAGAAATTGCAATTCTTTCTTTCTGGTAGTTTATCAGAGTTGAACTAGCATAGATCATTTATTAGGGTATTATAGTAAACAGACCAGTTTTAATACTAAGATAACATTTCTTCCCCAACATCTTTATCATCCAACTTCATCTTTACTCTTTGTATGTCCTTTGTATGCTCTTCCCTAGGGTGCTTGGGCCTACTAGTGCCAAGTTCAAAATTTTACACATCCGATTCTTTTGAAATTAGACCAACAAAAGCATTTTTTTCACCATTTAGAATCAGCCTGGTTTGCACCCTGCTAAACTGCACTTAATTTTTGGTAGACATAGAGATATTCCAGGGGCAATATAACCTGCCATACCCAAATTTCTTAATTCTGAGAAATTCTCTAAGAGACTGTTTGCTGACTCAGGGGCTCTCTGTTTGCTGCTGAATGACATCCCCTGAACACATTAGGCTCCTCTCCTCAGATTCCCTTCTTCCCAGGAGTTCCCCTACTCACCTCCCCTTCTAAGTGGTAGCCAGACTTCTTGTCTTTAAAAGGTCTCCTGATTTGAGGAACTTCCCATGTCAGGCAAACTGTCCAAATACCACCTAGTCAAGCTCATTGTACATTAATGCTACTTATCATCATATTGTTTCCTCTGATTATTCCAGAAATCCTGAATTTCATTATACATCCCAAGAGATATTTTTTCCAGAATTTCTCAAAAGTGATTATTTCTCACTGTTTAAGAATATGTTGTGAAATTAGATACATTTACATTACTTTTAAACAGGTACTATAGCTTTTATTATACATTTTTTATGATTGGTTTTTTATGATTTCTTTTCAAATGCTAATTCAAACTATCTAATTGTATTTTACTCCCTGATATATCCCACGTTATGTCCAACTTATTGACTTAAGATCGTTTACTTCTTCTAAAATTATTGAACACTCACAAAAGTTTTTATTTATGTGGGCCGTACCTATATATATGTGTCATATAAGGATTAAAATTAGCAATTTTTAAATGTATCTCAGGATCTTATTTAAAATTTTTGAGTGTTAATTTATTAATTTGTCAAAAAATATGCTAAGGTAACTAGTATATTTGTAAAATAACTATATTTATAAACAAAAACAATAGTGAAAGATTGGTTTCTTTTCTTTGAGATTTTGGCAAATGTCTTTATATGCCTAATTAATAGCAGATGGGTGGATTTGCAGCCCTGTTGCAGAATTCAATCTCTTCTGCAATAACTTTGATCCTGAGAAAAAGAACCTTCCAGATAAGGATATTGCACTTTTCCTCCATTAGCACAATCCAACAGCTGACTTTTGCAGGAAAAAATCCATTTGCATGGATACTTGCTTGGAAAAGTGATGGCCCCAGCAACCCTATGGAAGGGTGTTGTGGACCTCAAGGTTTCTTGAAATACACTTTAAAGACCTCTGTTGTAGAGTATCATTAACCATAGAATGCAATTAGAAAGCGGCATAATAATGACCATGTTTAATAATGAACTAAAAGAAATTTTAGGCTTGTATTTATTTATTTATTGACATGTGAGATCTTCTGTATTAATTTTGGCCTTTAATTATCATCTCTTGTGGTTAAAAACAAAAAGAAAGTTAATGCAGTATTTTCCATTTGGTCAGGCAATTTTCCAATTGGCTCTTCTTTAATAAAATGTTTTATTTTGATGGTATAATTCTGTATACATCTAGCCATGGATTTGCTTTAGTGAATTAAATAAAAACTATTTATTTTCATTTTTAGTATTATGTTTTTTGTTTGTTCATTTATACTTTCCTGATTATAAAATAATCTATTGTTAGGATACTGCACAATCTTGCTGAGGGCAATTTGAAATACCTGATTTCGTTTTCTTCAGTCAATATTAAATATTCATCTATTCTTTGGTCTATAAGATTTACTACTACGTAATTAAATGCAGGATTTATTGCAGTAGCTAGATGTTGTAATCAATAGATATGGGGCCATATTTGGCCAAAAGATTTAATACAATATATAATAGAGTATCCTTGGGTTTTGGAGTAATGTGCAATTTGCATGAGAGAGAAGATGTTCCTCGTACATTGACTTAAACAAATCTCTCACATGTACTGTTAACTGTGAAAAGAAGCACAGTAGAGAAAAAAGGGACATTTCGTAAAAGAAAGAGGAAAACAAGGAAATAGGGATTAAAATTTTCATCAAGAAATGCCAGGCATTTTGCCTTCCATGTGTCCTGTTCTTCATCCATGGTTTCAACCAATGTTGGATCTAAAATATCTTCAAAAAATACAACAGCAAAAAAGAACAATGCAGGAAAACAATTATTTACAAGTATTTACATTGTATAAGAGTATTATAGAGAAATCACTTAGTGAGCATAATGATTATACATTATTCGGATGATGAATCCACTTTAAAAGCTCTGACTTTACCACTACACAATTTATGCATGTAACAAAATCTCACCTGCACTTTATAAATTTATTTTAAAAAAGTATAAAGAGAATGCTCATAGGGCATATGTAAATACTATGCCATTTTATATAAGGGACTGGGGCATTCTGGATTTTGGTATCCTGGGACTTTCCTGGAACCAGTCCCCCTTGGATACCAAGAGAAGATTGTAATTAATAAAAGTAACTAACCAGAAAAGAGGTAAGGTCAGTAATTTTGAATGTCCATCTCTTTATTTTAATTTTGATGCCCTGAATATGATCTTTTTAAAAAGTCAGTTTCAGAGTAGAATATAATAATAAGGTTCATTGTAAAACATTTCAGAAATGGAGAAAATCATAATTATGAAAATGCAACAAAGCAGCAGTTTTGTTGAACTTAATGTTTTCTCACTGATTTTGTACTTACTGTCCAGGAAGGGTCACATTTGTTTGATTCAACTGCTGACTCTTGTCATGTTAGGACTCACCAGGAGGGAATTTAAAATGGCTATGAAAACCTCTCCCTTGAGCTTTTTTAAATCAAAATAATGAGGCAATTTGATCCTCACTATCCTATAATCTGATAGTATCAAATAAAGCGCTTCATGTTTTTCTCAGGTACTTTTGATTTTTAAAACTCAGTATCTAACAGATGATTGTAATTATGGCACTGCTACATTATAGTCACAACTTAGGAACTAACATGGAAAATTCCCCATAATTTGCTACCAAACAAGTAGATAAGGAAATGGTGTATTGACAAAATTTTGTAGTAAGGCAGAAATAACTCAAGAATGGAGACAACATAACTACATTTATTTTTAAAATATATCACTATACATATTTAGTTTATTGTAATCAGTGAATATGACTTTTGCAAAATGAAATTATAAAATTAATGAGATTTCTTTATAACTATTGTATACTTTATATTTGTTAAATTTTGTATGTATTTTGAGTTCAAAAATCCCTATTATTAATACTTTATACTGGCCACCCTTATAAATGGGAAATGAAAAAGTGTTGCAATCAAGAAAATATTAATGAAAATTATGAGGTGTTAGATCATATTACAGCATTTGAGACAGTAGAGAAAAGCGCAAGAAACAAAATTAAAACAAAGGAGAATAAATTCAGATGTGATTTCAATTGATGCCTGACATGACCATCAGAAAGTAGGTCAAATTATCTGAATCTTGATGAGAGTGGTATTCTTTATAATTAATATATCTTAATGCATATGGAGAGTCTATGTAATAATAAAATACTTTAGTGACTATAATACATTCTTTACTTCATGATATTGTAAGCCATTAATTATAAGAAAAATTGTCAAAAGACATAAATTGGTAAACAAGAATATTTGCTTTCTTATCAAAGAATTGTTCCTAAAATTAACTGCTAAAATTCATTCACATAAATACCTAACTATGGAGAGAATTGCTAATATAGAGTTCATTTTCACTGTAATTGTAAAACAAGACTAAAAATCTTCATTATTGTAATAAAGATAGTAATAGTTTTCTTGCAACTGCTTGTGTAAATATGGGGTAAAGCAATGCATTTTGATTAAAATGTCATTTTTCATAATTGCAAGGGAAAGGAAACAGGCTAGGGAAAAGTCGAGTAACAATGTACTTAAAAAACAGAGTTAATATCCAAAAAAAGTCCATTATTTCTAATGCTAGTAATTATTATTTTAATTTAGAGACAATGTGTCAGATCACGTTTCTTATGTGTAAACACTTAAAGGCAGGAACTTGATTTGTTGTGTTTAGTAAGTGACATATCAGTTCTTGTCCCCGCCATCAGGAGGGATAACGCAGCACCAAAGCCGACCTGAATACTGCTGCAGGGATAATGAATTGTAACCGTGCTGATGAATGCCTGTTTAGTTATGTGCTTTAGAACATGTAAAAAAATAGTGATATAATTAATTTTAGGAATATTACTTTATTATATTCAATTTAAAATCAGGGAAGTGTGTGGTGAGTCAAAATGTATGCTGTACTTTGAAATTTAGCTTCTATGGTGGATGTTAATTATTTGTTTATTGCACACTGTGCATTCTGGTACCAGTTTCAACATGTCCAAAAAGTGCAGTATATGCAGTTTCACGGTGTAATTAGTTAGAAATTGGGGATGCTTAATTTTAAAATTGAATAGTTCATGAAAATCTATTTCCATCCTCTCTATGGCTTACAGTTTCTCTTCATAAAATGTTCTGTAGTTGTTTGGAGAAATTAAGTGTAGTTCATCAGAAAGAACATTATGTTTTGACACCTAATTTGAAAGCACTGTCTGGTAGCAGTGATTGATTGGTTATGGTATTGCCCACACCAATAGGCAATCCAAAGAGAGAAATGAGAACCCAAATAGGAAATCCCTTTATGTTCAAAGTAGATCTCACTGTAGATGTAAATCAGGGTGGTATTGTCTGTCTTTTTGTGAAACATATTTCAAAAAAGTATACATGTGGGCTAAAAGGTGCAGTTCATTAGACTATAAATAGTCATAGAGCATTATAACGAATTGATCTAATTTATACATTGGCAGGCTGATCAGTGATCTGAAAGTCATTTCACTATGAAACCAAGCCAGTTCTATTAATCTTAAAGCATAGAGATGAGCTATCAACTTCCACAGCTTAACATACATAAAATTGGCTTAAAAAAAAAAAAGCAATTCTGAAATGATGCTCGTGAAGATGTTTTTATCTCTCTTCTATGTCTGTCTCTTCTTCAGTGCCGCCAGCAATCACAATGCCTCAGAAATCCTTTAATGCCACGGCAGAGCGAGGAGAAGAGATGACATTTTCCTGCAGGGCCTCGGGCTCCCCTGAACCCACCATCTCCTGGTATAGGTAGGCTATGTAACTCACATCCCCGCGGCTTATGTCCATGACAAGGATTATGGAATAATATTTGGTATCTTCATAAATTTACCAAGTGGGTAATATTGTTTGTAGTTTTGCTGAAATATTCATGATCTTGTTTTGTTCAGTGAAGGTGGTAATTACTATGGAAATCAACTGTGATCTTGCCCTAATTTACCGAGTCAAAGACTGTACCCATTTATGTATAAGGGCTTGTTTGTGGCCAAAAATGGGCCCAGAAGCCTTGTGTTTAAGTCAAATATTTTATTGGTACCACAGAAAATGTCTTGAAATGCACATCCTCTTGTTGCTGCCACCACTGTTAAATGCATAAAAAAATCCTAATCAATTAGAATATGATTGTATATTCTATTTATGCGCTATATTACAGAGAAAAACAACATAGGGTTAAAATTTATGAATTTACAGTTTCTTTTCATAAAATTCTCTATATTTACTTGAAAAAATTAAGCGTAATTAGAATCAACACTATGGTCAACATGACGACATATGTCATTTTAAAAATAATTTACTTCATCAAATGAGTAAAATGTGTATTCTAAATATATTCTTTCATAGTTTATACATTTTAGAATCTGTACTATTTAATGTCAGTTAACTATATGTTAAATATCCCGTTCTTTTAAGGTCTGGCTTCAAGTTCTTAAACAGAGACAAATTTAGAACTGCTCAGTCTTGTAAATGTCCATTAGTAATGGAGCCTCCTAGATAAGGTTTAGCTACACATACTTGTTCAATCCCTTCTTTACTTTGTAAACCATATTTTATGAGAATAATCATGAGAAAAGAGTTAGTATCCATACGTTCATATGTATAAAAGTGTTCATAGCAATTATAAGTTTAAAAAATAGTAATAATTTTAAGGAGAACAATTAAAATCCAAACTAATCTTCCATCACTTTATCTCTAAGCACTTACCGATATTTTCTTCCACTTGCCCCCCTTTGTTTATCTTATATATTTTTTAATCATTTTAATCATACCAGGTAACAATAATTTGTTGTTTTCAGACAATAGTTTCACATGATGAGATTACACATGAAATATTAACCTATACACCCCAGACAATCATCATATATCTCAGAGACTATTGGTAGATGAGAGTGAATCCTTAGTAGTCAATGTCACATCTAATTGCCTCATAGAAAAGCTCTTGCATAAGAGCTTATAGAGTGAACAGCTATTATTGTATAATTTTATTCTGATGATTTTGTGGAGACATTTTTTTTCTTTGAGCAAGATTTATTAACAGGTAAGGAAACTGAAGCACAATAGTAGAATCAGGGGGACATTGAACAATGAAAATGAACTTGAGATCTCATGTACCACTTTGACGTACAGTGAGATAAACCTTCCAAGCTTCAAGCCCAGGCCTGTCTTGCCTAATGTAACCGATGATTCAACAAACCCATCATGGGACAAGACATGATAGGAAAGTACTGGTGGATAAACATTGACTTGAAGTTATTATGTTGAACCACTTTTGAAGGAATGTTATAATATGTAAGTTCTGTATAAAGGGGTTAAGGTAGAAATGAGCATATTTTTCTATGTTAAAATAATATTTACTTGTACTCAGTCATTTATGAGAAATATATGTCATATATATGTATATATATGAAAATGGTGTGTTTGTTAAGATTCAGAACATACACCCTTGATAAATATGATTCTGAGAATTAAGAGTTTGCTACGTCTTAGATAGCTACTATTAGCCTTCATCACAGATATTCCAGGTTTGACAGTGACTTCAGTTTTCCCACCCATAAGCTGATATTAAGTTTCACAGCTTTGTCATTAGTCTGGTCTTCGAGGTGCATATTCTTCTGGCGTGGTCATAGGTAGTTATCTACACGACCCACCCTTCCAATTAGCAATTTACCAGTTGCTTTTACCCAGATACCAAGACTCTCCTGCAGATGGGGAATGTTGGAAAAGGGGCTTGGTTTTACACAGAACCTTTGTTTCTGCTTAGTTCTTTTATTTTCCTTAAAGTATGAGGGGATGATGGAATTATACATTAAATAGTGCAACAATTTTCAATTACGTTGAATTAAAAATATTATGTAAATAATATCATCTTGATGGAATAATATAACAAGAAAATTCAATCTGTCGATATAATGTTTTTCTGTCCATATCTTCATATGGCA
>CAUYRH010116086.1:0-17984 GCA_963574655.1 Perodicticus potto
TGGTGCAATCATAGGGCAGAACGTGCTTCATATACAATCAGAAACATTTTGATCGTACTGTGAGAGATAGCCTTCATAGCATTTTCTTAATCACTATATAAAGACATTGATACTCTACATTTAATAAGTTTCACCAGTACCCACTAAGATGCACCGTAGGTGTGATCCCACCAATTGCCCTCTCTCCACCCATCCTCCTCCTTCCCCACCCCTCCCTTTCCCTTTTCCCTGTATTCTTGTGCTATAATTGGGTTTTAGCCTTCATATGAAAGCTATAAATTAGCTCTCTATTTTTTTTTATTAAGTCAGAAACCCATAGACCACGTATACATTAATGCATTTGTGGGGTACATTGTGCTCATTTTATATACAATTTGGAATGCTTACATTGAGCTAGTTAATAACCGGTTGTTTTTTGGTTGCAGTTGTCATTGTTCTTTAGCAGGCTCTGGCTGGGCTCGAACCTACCAGCCTCCGTGTATGTGGTTGGAGCTGTAACCACTGTGCTACGGGCACCAAGCCTCAAATGCAAATTTAAAGGAACAAAATAACCTTTAAAAATTCTTCTCAATATGTGGCTTTATCTGTTATTTTATGAGTTATTCTTCTAAAATATGGCTCTACGTAATTAAACTTATTTAGCATTTCAAATAATAACTTCGATCATTATGGGTGCAAAAAGTAAGTTAAATATGTCTATGTATTTGAACTGAAAGCATAGAAAATAAATTTAAGAAGTCATTCATTGATTTACTATGTAAATGACATCTGAGTGATAACATTTAAACAATCTGTTAAAAAGAGTAGAGTTTGGGGTGTTTGTTTAGTGTATAAACATATAAGTAAAACTCAAAGAAAATATAATTCTTCCTAATCTCATTTCCACATCCTCAATTGCTTAAGCAACTGTAATGAAGATTAGAGAACAATTATGGTAGGTATACTAATTTGCCGTAATCTTCATTTTTGTAAATTTTTAAAATCCAGAATTCATAAATAATAAATTGACAAGCTGTTAGGAATTTGTTTCATGAATTCATTTAAAAATGCTTCTAATATGTCAAATCAAATGAGTTAGTTTATAATGCTTATGGAGAATGACATTGTACTAGTCATAAAATTATAAAAATTACATTTAAATAAATAGAACAACTGAGTAATTACAAAATTATTTTGGTAAATAATCAGCTAATACGAATATTTGTGTCTGCCAATGTGGAACCTCATACACAGACATATACAAACATACACATGCAAATGAATGCAAATATGCCTACAAGCACATGTATTTTCTCCTTCTTTTCCTATGAATTCCTAGATTGCAAGATATCTTTTTTCCTTCATTCTTTCCTTCTTTCTTTCTGCTTTGCTTCCTGCCTTCATTTCTTCTTTTTCTTTTAGGGAGAAGGTGGGATAATATCAATTCTACTGCTCAGTGGTGTGCTTACTCTTGCTTTTTAAGCCATCACTGAACACTTACGCTACCCTAGCTTTGGTTTTAGGTTTGGTTGATATTTATATGAAAAAATGTTTTCTCACTTTTGAGAAAGACACAGGAATTTTGGTTAGACAGTTACAGTACAAAATAACAAGCGCTATAACAGCAGCACTCGTGTTGGACTCGGCATAATCTCTTGACTAATGATTGTGTCAATTTATTTGTTAAAAATTTACCCACCATACTTTGTCAGAATTAGGTTTGAATTATTTGAGTTTTTCCAAATGAGACTTTCCAAAATAGCTCTAAACAAACAAACAAAAGCAAACAAAACATAACAACAAACTCCCTCAGACTGTTGTACGTAAAAGATATTTTTAAGGAAGTAAGAACCTAAGCACATATAAGGCTGCCATAGACTGTGTCTGAAGTACAATAATAATTGAATTAAGCTTTGGAGTTTGTGTAGGGATTTTCATGTTAAATTAGGTAGAAAAAAAAATCACCGTGCTTGGGGCAGCGCCTGTGGCTCAAAGGAGTACGGCGCCAGCCCCATATACGGGAGGTGGTGGGTTCAAACGCGGCCTGGCCAAAAACTGAAAAAAAAAAAATCACCATGCTGAGAAATATGCTTATGTGAACACAGCATGCTGAAGTGTAGCTACCCTAAGTACCTACTACTCAGGAATGAGGAGAGTGATTGGGCAAGTAGACTGGTCAGATAGGCTAAAACACGCACAAAGTAATTTGGATATATGATAACGATGTCAATGAGTCATTGAAAGACTAAGTTGATACTACCAATTCTCACCATAAAACCTTATCACTATCCCCTTTTTCAAATCCTCACAGCATTAAAATGTCATTGAAGATCTCTCCTTCTATAATTGAATTTTTCAGTAACAAAAGTAAAATATATTCATGTGAAATATAAGGGTGAAAATAATTCTATTCAAATTAGTATTAAATATTGGTGGAAACTATGAATTAATTTATGTGCTTAGCGGAGCTACTTGCAAAAGCAAGCATTTCATAAATGATTTTTGAATTGAATCACATTTTATTTGATTAACAAAATCATTTGTAATTTGTTTAGTCCTTTATTTCCAGTTTGAATGTTTCCTTTCTTACTTCTATTTATAATTCAGATAATCCAGTCTCTTAAGTTTTGAATCTATAAACTCTGTAAAACAATTCAGTGCTTCTGTAAAATAATTCAGTTTCTCAAGTTTTGAATCTATAAAATTCTTAGTTTTCCTATTTCAAATTCCCTTTTGAGGATAATAAAAAATTTTGTAAAAGTGTAAATTAATCTTTATAAATTTAAAATGTTTGATGTAATAATGTCATTCTGGCCAGTAGTCAGTACTCGCTGAATATTTTAATACATCAATGAAGATAAATACTTTATGATCTGTTTTCATATTTTAATTCTTTACTAACAGAAGAATATGAAATTCAAAAATGTCTAAATCAATAAGCATCAGGTTGATATTCACATTTTCCCTTTTTTCCTATTTTATCTTATAAAATATTGTTGGGAATTTTTACTTACAACAATTATGGATTAGTTTATTTCTTCTTCCTCTCTCTCTCTCTTTTTCTAGATCAAACTTTCTGCTAAAAACATCTAGAAAACTTGGCAGGAAAAATATCTGTTTGCAATTACATAAAACTATTGAGACAGTGATAGCTTAATCCCAGAGAAGGAAAACCCAAGGAGGAGAGCTCAATGTTTTGTGATGTTTTTTCCTTCAAAGCAAGTACTGATTCAAAGACAGCTGGAAATGTTACCAGATGAAGAGGGTCTGGCCACCTGTCACTGACCAGCCAAAATGCAGAGTTGGGGATGGGTCC
This sequence comes from Perodicticus potto, assembly GCA_963574655.1. Taxonomy (NCBI): domain Eukaryota; kingdom Metazoa; phylum Chordata; class Mammalia; order Primates; family Lorisidae; genus Perodicticus; species Perodicticus potto. Next base: position 3,296 of record CAUYRH010116086.1, read on the forward strand.
ACACACTTTATTAGCAGAAGGCCAGCAATTCTGAAGAACAGTGAGAGTAGCCTCTCCAAGACGGTTCTGACCTTCCATTTCCAAAACTTAAAAGTTCAAAGCAAAAACCATATTAACCTTTATCTTAAACAAAATCAACCCTTATCTTAAACAACCACATTCAACATAACTCATGACCTGTACTAAACGATAATCAGCATAACCCATGACCCAAACTAACATTTATAATTCAAAAGTTAATCTCCTAAATCAATTGCCCTGAACTTCTCAACATATACACTTTTAGGTTGAAGTCGAATTTACAAAACAAGAATGGAAGACATGAGAGGGAGATTATGCAAGACCTAAACTGGCCTAAGCTGTGTTGTCTCAGCTCTAGCCTGGCTGATTCCATCTTATTCTCACGATTATATGGACACATAAGAAAGAGTTGTGCAAATTTTTTGAAGACTTACTTCGTAGAACAAAAAATCCAAATTTTGTATATGTCTTAGAGGAGGGCTCTGGTTTAAAAAAAAAAAAAATCCCGATTTTAGCAGCATCCCCAAAGAGATACACCATAGGAATAAATAATGAAGGTCCATCTAATACAAGTTCAATTCCTGACTGGGTTAAAGAAATCCGCCCCTCGCCTGTGGTCTGTTGGAAGCAAAATAAACCCCCTCTGGAGGAAGATAACAACATTAAGATTATTTCTTCAATTTTTCATACATAATGTTCATCATTTATTAAAAAATAGAAAACCATTTTATGAAAAATGGTGACATAAACTGAAAACCAAGACAAGTACCACAAAGTGGAAATAGACCCATGGGGACCCAGATTGAAGTTATTAGATATAACTTAATATGTAACTGTGAGTAATATGTTGAATAAAAAAGAGATGAGATGAAAATTGGAGTAGAGGTCTGGTATACAGACACCAGAACTAAAAAATATGCATTAATAAAAATAAGATTTAAATGCATAAAAGTTGTTGGAATTTCTCTAAGTCAGGCCCTGGATCCTTTTGCCTTGGCGTTCAAAGAAAGAAACCACGAACCATGCAGATAAGTGACAGGACGAAATTTATCAACAGAGAGAGAAATAGAAGGGAAAGAAGGCCAACAGAACCTCTGGCAGTAGAGGTGGGGGAGTGCGAGTGGGAAGTCCATGTGGGTCTTTCATCTAAGGGTTCATGTACTGTCTGTGAGCAGGGGGGTCTTGGCATGTGTGTCACATTCTATTCGTGTTCTTCAGCAAATACATGTGGGCCTGACAGTCATTTTCTTAAATGAAGCAGCAAGGTGTATGTTTTTCACTCTAAGAGGGGCCTCTTAGATAAAATACCAATCTGGTTGTTTTTCCTCTGACTCTGCTTTAGTTAGTTCGGAGAATGCAATCTGGAAAGGACTATTTGCCTAGGCCTAGACAATGGGGTGGAACCCTGTCCAGATCTGAATGGGGAACCCTGGATCATAGGGGTCTTCCACTTCTGATCAAGATGGAAGAAAAAGAACCAGTTCTTTCCTCCTTGATATTTATCCTACTTGAAACAACCCAGAACTGGAGAATATAAAAAATAATAATAATAACTTTCGAGAACTGTATTTCAGGCTATGAAAGAAGGTTATAGCTACATACACTATAGTTGCCTCAGGTATACCCTTAAGAAAGTTTCCTAATTATAGTATAGGCAGTGGGTTCCCTGGCAATGAAACCACTCTTTATAGATCTGTAGAGAGATGCAAGGCATGTACTGGGCTAAGGGCCTAAAACTCTGATAAGGCATAGATCTAGCTAAAATGATAATAGTATTCAGCCACTATCCCCTTGTTTACTTGATAATCATTAGTTACTATCCCATTGTTTCTTCTCTATAATTGTACTCTGGAGGCACATACCTGGTGGTCATGAAGATTCTTATCTTTCACATAGATAACATCACCCCTTTAAAACCTAAAGGTAGTTTCTAAAATATCTTTTTCATCAACCCATGGTACCTACAAAGAAGTGGATTGATTGACCCACCCAGACCCAATGGCCCATACCAAGAAAGAGACACATCAAGAACTGTGACCTAAACCCAGATATACAAGATGTTTTCTACACCCTACAATTTTGCCCACAACCAAGCTAATTGGCAAACCCTGTTGCCTAATCTTTTGTCCACCAAACTATCCTTAAAAACACTGTCTCCCAAGTTCTTACAGAGGCAGATTTGAGACATTTCTCCTATCTCTCTGTTTAGTGCCGTTTCTCCACTGCACCCCTGCTTGTCTCAGTGTATTGGCTCTTCTCTGTGCAGCGAGCAGACTTCTCAGTTTCAGACATTTCAGTTGGCCTCTAACCCCATTACAATGCCCTTTATTACCTTCTCTTGTCTGAATGTATTGGCTAGAACTTCAGCACTATGTTGAATAGTAGTTGTGATAGAGGACAACATTGTCATGTTCCAGTTCTGAGTAGAAAAGCTTTCCGTTTTACTCCATTCAGTATGAAATTAGATGTGGGTTTATTGTACATGGCTTTGATCAGTTTAAGAAATGTGCCACCTATGCCTATATTCTTCAGTGTTCTAATTAGAAAAGGATGCTGAATTTTACTGAATGTTTTTTCTGCATCTATTGAGAGGATCATACTGTCTTTGTTTTTGCTTCTGTTGATATAGTAAATTATGTTTATGGACTTGCATATGTTAAACCAGTCTTGCATCCCTGGAATAAAACCTACTTCATCATGATGAATGATTTTTATAACGTATAGCTATAATCTATTGGGTAGGATTTTGTTGAGAATTGTTGCATCAAAATTCATTAGGGAGATTGGTTTGAAAGTCTCCTTTTCAGTTGAGTCTTTTCCTGGTTTTGGTATAAAGGTGTTGTTTGCTTCATAGGATATTTTGGGGAAGATTTCTTCCTTCTCAATTTTTTGGAATAATTTCTGCAGCATGAGATAAACTCTTCTTTAAAGGCTTTATAGAATTCTGGTACAAAGCCATCTGGATCAGGGCATTCATTTATTGGGAGATTTTTTATTGTTTCTTCTATCTCAGTGGTTGAAACTGGTCTGTTCAAGAGATCTATTTCTTGTTGGTTAAGTCTAGGGAGAGGATGTTATTCCAGGTATTGATTCATTTCTTCCACTTTATCAAATTACTGGGCATTTACTTTGTCTCAGAATTTTAGGTCAAATGAAAGAGAAGGGTAAAATGCAAGCAGAGAAAAACAAGAGAAAACACTAAAGAAGAAAAAGAAGGAAAGAAAAGGAAAAGAAAAAGAAAAACGGGGAAAGGGGGATGAAATAAAAGAATTAAAGAACAGGAGAGAGTGAGAATAGGAAGAGAGAATGAGAGTGATAAAAGAAATGGTAGAGTGGCATGGTGTTTAGGCCACTCCTGTAATTCAAGGATTTTTGAGGGGCTGGGCTGGGACATTTCCTTGAAATCAGGAGCTCCTTATCAGCCTGAACACAGCCAAACTCTTCCTAATGACCAAAAATACAGGAGTCCTTGCTCTTGATGAAAGTAAAAATGGAAGTTAAGTATAGACCCAACCAAACAAATTTGCAAAAACAAAACACAATAAAACAAAACAAAAAGAGTTCAAATAGCCAATAACTGAAATAACCTCAGAAATATAGAAGAGAAGAGAAAAAAATAAAAAATTAAGTTAAAAATAAATTTTAAAATATTTATATATAGCAGAAGGGACCAACTTTAATAGGAATACATATGTTGCAATATGTCACTGGGACACCAGGTGATGCTATGGATATTTTAGGAGACAGAGAACACAGCCAGCAACCTCTATGGTCCTTATTCCTAACTTAGTTGCCCTTGGTGTTTGCCTGATTATTTTTTCAGCATTCAGACCCCACCAGGTTGAGATCTTAAAGCTTTCCAGAATCCTTCAGGGGCAGATCTCACAGTGCCCACTGACAACAGTTCCTGCGGGGTGCACGAGTCCCTCAGCCTGTCCCACAAGTGGAGTTCTGATCCCAGGAGGTGGAATTAAGATAGCTGTGCTTTAAGCCCATTCTAAGACTTTCTCATGACTTTCCTGCAATGGTAGCCTCTATCCACTGAGACCTTCCCAGTATGGCTGACTCATCAGCCACCAAACTGATGTCAAATCCACTCCAACTAGTATTCAAATCTGGTTGCTGTAAACTGTTAGAGTCCACCCACTCTTCCAAGCTTTCCACACAACATGAAGCTTTCCCCCTAACCTGAAAACTCTGGAAAGACTTCCTACCATCCTAGACTCAGTTGGGGTGCCAATTGATCCTGGCAAGTCAAAATCACTTGCTGAAAGCACTATATATTTCTACCACTCTGGATCACTGGCTGAATCCAGCTCACCACCTCCTTGCTGTGCTCCCTGAGCTACAACTCTGGGCAAGGTCCCTACACCAGGTTTGGCTGGGTTCTCTCTTTTTCCCCAGTTGTACTAGGAAAGCTCAGCTGAATGATCCTTCTGGTCCAGCATATTGCTCCACCTCGTGAAGAATTCTTAAAGAAGTAAAAGTTGACATTCCACTTAATCCTGCAATCCCATTATTGGGTATCTACCCAAAAGAGAGAAAATCATTTTACCACAAGGGCATTGAATTAAATATAAGGCCAGACACCAAAATATTCTAGAGAAAAACTAAGAAAACTCTTCAAGAAATTGGCCTAGGCAAGGAATTTATGAGTAGCATTCTCAAAGCAAATACACCAAAAGCAAAAATAAATATATAGGTTTAAAATAAACTAAAAAATTTCTGCATAAAAAGAGAAATAAATAACAGAGTAAGTAGAAAACATACAGAATGGGAGAAAATATTCACAAGCTATTTATCCAATAAAGGACTATAATCTGAAATCTACAGGGAACTCAAACTTACCAGCAAGAAAAAAAAAGCAAGTAACTTCATTAAAAAATGAGCAAGGGTTGGGTGCCCATAGGTCCATTGTTAGGGTGCCAGTCACATGCACTGGGGCTATTGAGTTTAAACCCAGCGGGGGCCTGCTAAACAAAAATAAAAAATTGCTGGACTTTAAGGTGGGTGCCTGTAGTCCCAATCTACTAGGGAAGCTGAGGCAGGAGAATCTCTTGAGCCCAAGAGTTTGAGGCTGCTGTGAACTATAATGCCACAGCACTCTTTAGAGGGCACAAAGTGAGACTCTGTCTCAATAATAATAAAATAATAATAATAATAATAAAAGTTTTAAGTTAAAAAAATGAGCAAGGTCAAGAAAAAAAAGTGGGCAAAACATGTGAACAAATATTTTTCAAAAGAAGTTATTCAAATGGCAAATGAGCATACAAACATATGAAAAATGCTCAACAGCACTAACCACTAGGGAAATGCAAATGCAAATCACTGTGAAATACCACCTTACCCCTGACAGTGTGTTAATTACTAAAAGGTCAAAACACAATAGATGTTGGCATGGATGTGGTGACAAGGGAACACATACACTGTTGATGGGAATGCAAATTAGTATAACCATTCTGGAAATAGTAAGAGATTCCACAAAGGAGTAAAAGTAGGTATACCTTTTGAACCAATGATAACACTACTGTATCAAAAAGACATCTGCACTACTATGTTTGTCTCAGCACAATTCATAATTGCAAAGATATGGAATCAGCTAAGTGCTTATCAACTGATGGGTGAATAAAGAGATGTGATTATAAACATATCATAGAATACTACTCAAGCATAAAGAAGAATAAAATGTTTTTTAGCAACTTGTATGAAACAGGAAACTATTTTGTGTATATATGTAACATGTACATGAGAGGTAAATGATGAGTGCACATGGTCATATAGACTAGTATAATAGACTTTGGAGACTCAGAAGGATAAGAGGGTGGGGGCTGTGAGGGACCAAAAATTACACCTAGTTATCCAGATGATGGGTAACTAAGAGCTCTGACTTCACCACCATGTGATTCATCTATGTAAAGAAATTACTTGCACCTCCTAAGCCTATTCAGATAAAAAAATAGCAAGTCAATAGAACATTTCAGTAAGTATGAAAAATAAATTGTCTAGTCACCCCCCAAAAAAAGTCAGAGATAGAATTGAGATAAGAGCAAGATCTATTTGCTGTCTATAAGAAACACATTTTAAAAATAAAGATACAAGGCTCGGCACCTGTGGCTCAACAGGCTAAGGCACCAGCCATGTACACCTGAGCTAGTGGGTTTGAATCCAGCCTGGCCTGCCAAATAACGACGGCTGCAACCAAAAAAAAAAAAAAAAAAAAAATGTCCAGGCATTGTGGTGGGCGCCTGTAGTCCCAGCTACCTGGGAGGCAGAGGCAGGAGACTTGCTTGAGCCCAGGAATTGGAGGTTGTTGTGAGCTCTGATGCCATATCACTCTATCCAGGGTGACAGCTTGAGGCTCTGTCTCAAAAAAAATAAAATAAAATAAAATAAAAATACAAATGGGTTATAAGAAAAAAAATGAAACAAGATATATTATGCCGTCACAAATTTTAAAAAAGCTAAATTAACTCTATTAATTTCAGACAGGTGTATTTCAAATTGAAGAATTTTACTAAGAATAAATACCACCCTTTCATGTGATGAAAAGTGGTAGTTCATCTAGAAAACATAAGAATGCTAAATGTTTTTAAATACATAAATCAAAAACTGATTAAGGGAAAGGTAACAAATGCACCAGTTACAAGCCTAGATTTCACTACTTCTTTGTCTATGATAAAACAAGGAGGCAGAAAACCAGCAAAGATATAGAAGACTTAAACCTATTTAAACAAATTGTTAAATATTGAACACTACAGCCAAGAACATTAAAATGCACATTCATTTCAAGTGCACACAGGAAATGCACCAAGATAGACAAAATTATTTGCTATAAAACAAGTTTTCATTATATTAAAAATAGGAATTAAATTAGAAATCAAAGAGAAGGCTTTTGGAAATCCTCAAATAATTTGAAAATCACATAATATGCCTTCAAATTACCTAGAACAAGAAAAATTCATTTGAAGGAGCTAGGAAAATGACCCCAAATGAAAGCACAGACATGCAGAAATTAATAAAGGTCCAAGGAAAAATTATATATAAACATAAAGAGTATAAACTGTGCAAAACAACAATAATTACAATATGGACTTAAAACACATAAAATCAAAGGAGTAAAAGAAGTCTGGAAACAAGCTGGACAATGTCCTTTATGATAAAACTTAAAAAGGCAATATATATTGCTCCAAATTTCAGAATTTGTGATTTTTTTTTAAATTATTAGCTATTTATCTCCTTAAGTCTTTATTGACATCCTTTGTAAGGTAAATGTAAGTTCTATTTTTCCCAACAGGGCAAATAAAGTTAAAAACTTACTTCAGTTTTTTTTCATCTGTATCTTATAAATTTATTGTATATTTTATGTCAGTAACTTAGCTACTTATTAGTTGTCTTTCAAATAACATATAAATTTCAATATCCTATCTGAAAGAAAAATAAAGTGTTTACATAGATTAAAAAACATATAAAAATATTACTTAAGAGACAATGTATAAATAAAATTATTTGTTCTAATATTTTTGCTTTGTGGATAAAATGATAAGGTTATGGATATTGCACCATGGAATAGCCTTTAAAAAAATGAAAGGATATATAACTAAAAAGATAATGGAAGGGAAATGAAATAAATTTAAAATACTCAATGAAGTCAAAAGAAGTGACTATTGTAGAGAAATGAGAACATAGAACATAAAGGGTAAATAGGAAGTTAATGGTAAAATAGTAAATATAAATCAATTATTAAAAATGACATTAATGTAAATGGTCTGAATATTCCAATTAAAAGATACAGTTTACTGACTGTATGAAAATTTAAAAAGTCAACTTTTCTTAACAGATACATGTTATACATAGTATACAAAAATGATTAATAAAAAGAAGGAAAAAGGTTTACCACATAACACTATTATAAAGCTATTGAAAATGTGCTATGTCAGACAAAAACTCTTTTGCAAGGCCCTGGATGCTATTAAAGGTAGGAAGAAATATTTCATAATGATAATATAGTCAATAAACCAGGAATATATGAAAATTATAATGTGATAAATCCCAGTAATCCCTTCAAAAGGATAAACAAAAACTTCAGTGAAGGAAAAGAAGAAACAAACTCACTATTACACAATGAAATATTCTAACACCCCCCCCTTCAGTAAATGACAATAACAAGCCAAGAAAAGTGTTCTTTTATATACTTACTTAGTAAGTCTATAAAACAGACATAAAAGACAAATTGACCTAATTGACATTTATGGAACATGGCATCACAAACTGGAAACACTTATTCTCTCCAAGTACACAAGTGGCAGTTACCAAAATAGACCATATGGTTCATGATGTAAATATTCATAAAGTTTAAAGGATTAAAATCATAGAGAGCAAGATCTGTCACCACAGTGGAATTCAACTAGAAATCAAAACCAAAAAATAATTAGTAATTCCAAAACATTTAAAAATTATATTCTGAAAAATAATTCTCAAGTCAAAGACTATAAAACAGATATTACATAATATTTCATAATGGTTTGCACTGAATTTTAATGGAAATACTGTGCTTCAAAATTTGTAGAACACAGCTGAAACCAAGCTTAGAAGATTAAGAGATCTCAATGTATATATTAGAAAAATATTGAAAAGATAAAAATTAAATAAACTAAATATCCATGTCAAAAAATTACAAAAGAATATTAAATTAAATAAAAGAAAGAAGGAATAACTAATAAAGATAAGCACTGATTTTGATAAAATAAAAATAACTGTAATGATAGAGAGGGTGAATATAGGAGATGTTAATTATTTCAAAAGACTAATAAAATGACAATCATCAGCAAGATGGAGAAGAAAATGAAAACCAAAATCAAGACTAAAGAAATGGACATTAATGATCCTAGATTCAGTGAAATTTACACTTATTAATGTACAATGTAGGCATTATCAAACTCTTACACTAGACACCCATCTCCTTCTATTATCGAATTTTGATGAGGAATGCACCAGTATACGCACCACTATATGCTGTTACAATTAAGTTTGTGAACGTGTCTTCTTGTACTTGTTGGAAGCACTGTACAAACAACGCAGTAGTATTTCATAACCTTGATCTATCAGTGTCTCACAGCTGTGTTCAAGTCGACATGTGATGGTGTATTGCTGGGTGCCATTCATTCTTGTTGTTGCATGTTTTTGTGTGATATACAATGATAGCTCTGAAGGTCATTCCAGAAAAAGAGTTCCAAATTGCTTTGAAGGGAGGACTAGGCTCTGACATCAGTGCCTAGCTTCCCAAAAGGAGTACTTTGAAGGTGACCATAGTGATATTCAGCAATGAAGTAGGTTAGCACTTTTTCTAAGATGAGTTCACAAACTTAATTGTCAGATAAGTTACTTTCAGTCTGACAGCATACATGGTACATTTATACTGATATAAAAAATTTAATTTTAATATTGTTATTTATTGCAACTGAGAAGGTACAATGATACAGCACTTTGGATGATGTTCGGCTTATTCCAAAACTATACATACTCTTACCATTGATCCAGCAGTCACGCCCTTTTATGGTTTGCTGGACACTTTTCACTGTCCCAAGTACATTTGCACAGCTCAGGCAGACCAGAGATGTATACATAGCTAGGAAATGCTCAAGTCTACTCCACAGCTAGGACACCTTTGCTCTTGTACAAAGAAATAGCCAGGAATATGCTTACCAAGCCAGAATACAGCCTCACACCAGCAGGGCCCAGGCATCGGTATGTTCTTCACATGCAGCTTCTAAAAAGTAATTCCCTCAGAAAATAATGAGCCCGTTTGTCCACAGTGAAGAAGCTTCTGGTTCTCCTGGCCTACATTACCCTGGCAGAACTTCCATGTTGCCCAAATTGGGGATGAGAAAAGAAGTGTGATCAGATCTAGGCCTAAAGATCAAGATTCCCATTTTTTTTTTCCAGCAAACCTTCAAAACTATTTCAAATATAAATCTTTCCCATGCTGTTGTATTCATTTGTTTACTTTTTGGAGTCTTGAAATGCTTATTATTTTTCTTCCTAGGTTTATAGTTACTTTTGAGGAGATAACTCACTTAAGTTTCCTATAATCTCTTTTATGAACATAGTACAAAAAGAGCGATTGGTTGTTCAAAGACATAGCAAGGAGGAAAACATACAGTTTATTTTAGAAACGGCCCCAAATCTTTAAAATTCAATAATGACCTTGCCATATTTTGGATTTCTAGATGAAATCTATATACTATATACTATCTATAAACTTTGTGTTTTTATATCTTTATAAATTCTAAACCAGAATACCTTCCTGTACAATTTTTTTATGAAGAAATTCATTATGCTTCTCTTAGCTTTTCTTCATTCTGTTTCTAAATATTAAATCACTTAGTTACTAAACTTTGACTAGGTTCCTAAGAAGTACTAAATGATATTCTATGAAATTAAGAAATGACGTGACCAAGAGGCAGACCCTTACATTTAGGGAAATCACAGTCTAAGGAAGAATTTAAACATACAAATATTCATTAAAAATATTAGCCTCTAACATAGAAGATACACTGCCCTTCATAAAACTTTCAGTAGAAAACTTTATTTCGGCCAAGTATGGTGGCTCATGCTTATAATTCTAGCACTTTGGGAAGTAAAGGTGGGTGCATCCTGTCTGAACTAAAAATATAAAAATTAGCCAGCCATTGTGGCAGGCACCTGTAGCCTCTTGGCTGCAGAGACTGAGCCAAGGGATCTCTTGAGCTGAAGAGTTTGAGGTTGCTGTGAGCTATGACAATACGGTACTCTACCCAGGGCCACAGAGTGAGACCCCGTCTCAAAAAAAGAGAAAACTTTTCTTTCACAAAAGATATCCTGTTGTCTCTGCTGCCGTCTCCCAGCATACTTTCAAGAAAATAACATCTATTGGTGTCCTATATGTGCAGACAGGAATGAAAAGTTATGTTAGGTATTATTAATAGAAAATTGCATCAATAAATTTTCTGTCCTGTTCTCAAATTCTTCCTTATTCCCCAGATCTTTCCAATCACCCCCCCCCATACCATTGACCTACCCAGCCCAATTATTGGGGACCAGAACATTTCCAACTGACTTTCACTATGAATACAATAAAAAAAAAAAAACCCTGAAAAATATTTTCATTATGTCAAGTAAATAATTGCTCTTTTGTTGTCATATCCAAGGAAATAAATGTCGATGTGTGGTATTACAGTGATACACCACAATTCCCTGTAAGTTTACCAATGAACGCAGCTCCATAGGGTAGATTCATGATGATATGAAATGAAGAAGGCAGGATTAGGCAACAGTTAACTGACTTAAAATGTCAGGCATGAGGTGAAAATAATCCTTTGATTGAAGATAGGAGTTTGTGGAATTCACATGTGTTCATGAATTATACAAGGATGAACAACTATTCCACTAAAGACATTTTCTTTCATTTATTTGACGTGATACCATTCTATTGAATGAGATGGGGACAGGAAAAGGAATATCAATATGTAGTTCCTGTTTAAGTCAAAATAGATTAATTTATACTATGATGACAAACTACTCCAAATTCTCAACAGCTTAAAGCAACACAAGTTATTTGCTTTTGCTGCAAGTTCAATACAGGGGAATGACAAAATCTCTGCTTATCGTAACCACTGAAGCTGATAGATGCTTCATTTTAATGCTTGCTTCTATTAACATCACCAAGGCACAGCCAGGGGACATGGCAAATTGTACATTGGTTAGGAGAACTTCTGTCTGAACTTGACATGCACACATTCATTTACATCCCCTGACCACAGAAGGTCGCATAGCAATCCCTAACTACAAGCACAGGGATTTTCAACTTTATCAGCAGCCTGTAAAGACAATCAGAATATTTGTAAGCATTTGCAATGATTATCCCAGCTTTTTGTGCAACCTGCAGTTTAATACAGGGAGCTATAGAGCTACTCTAATACCAATGTAAGAAGAAATGTGATAAGGGCCTGATAGCATAATGACAAAAATATGATGGTAATGCCACTAAAATATAAATACTATCTAAATTTTATTGATTTATTAGTTTCATCATGTGTCATTCTAAGACTTCTACGTGCTATTAATGTATTTAATTCTCAAGGCAATAATATGGGCTAGTATTGCTTTTTTTTTTTTTTTTTAAGAGACAGAGTCTTACTATGTTGCCCTAGATAGAATGCCGAGGCTTCACGGCTCTTTGGCTTAGGCGATTCTCTTGCCTCAGCCTCCCAAGTAGCTGGGACTACAGGCACCCGCCATAACACCCGCTATTTTTTTGTTGCAGTTTGGCTGGGGCTGGGTTTAAACCCTCCACTCTCAGTATCTTAGACTGGTGCCCTACCCACTGAGCCACGGGTGCTGCCGGAGATAGTACTGTTATTATCTTGTTTTACATATAAAAAATAGAGCATGAAGAAGTTAATTGATTTATTAATAATTACTCAAAGTCTCTATTCATAAACTCTGTATGTGTGTATATGTGTGTACAGAGGGTGTCAAAAATGCATGCACACTTTAAGATAGAAAAGAACTGTATTAACATTGTGATAATCAATACATATCAATAACAAAGGATAAATACAAGTCACATTTGACCTCTTGCAATGGCAAGAAGAGCTCAGAGTCATTGCCATCAGCGTCCAGACACTTCCGATCATGGGGACCTACTGCTTGTGCAAAGCTGACCAAAGGGGCCGCTGGTAGCGCTCTCAAACTTACCTCTCCAACTTACCTGAATGCACGCAGAGTGAGGTGTGCTGGAGTTTCTGTTGCCTACTCACGCCTCTGTTGTCTTTCTACTTCCACGATGTTCTCCATTTCAGATATTCCTTCTCACTGATCTAATGACTGTGCTTCTGCCATTTTCTTTGACCGCCCTGCCTGTCTCACGGTGACAAAGCATTCATTTGATTAATGCCATCTTTTGAGTGAACCTCATACACGTTGCTACTGTAATTCATTCAATTTCACAAAGTAATACATAGATAACATCACTTAAAATACATCTACATTTTGGGCACGTCTGTGTGTGTGTACACAGTTTGATGGATCCAATATTTGAACCTAAGGAGTCCTGCTCCTCAGCCTGGGCCCTGAAATACTGTAGGGCATAGAGTCTTTTGCCTTAGTACTTTGATTTCTAACTTTGTTTAATTTATGAAACTCTCCTCATATAAAAGCTTACTAAGAAGCTTATTCTAAAAACTGATCTAAATGGAGCATCTTAGGTTAAATAGGGAAAGAGGCTAGAGTCCCATCCTTTGGGCCATATATGACTTCCAGGTACAGATTCAGAAGTCTAGCATTAAAAAGGCTTGAAACTTGCTTGGCACCTGTAGCTCAGTGGCTAGGGCACCAGCCACATGCACTGAAGCCAGTGGGTTTAAATACCAGCTCTGCCAGGGTCAGCTAAACAACAATGACAACTGCAACCAAAAAATAGCCAAGTGTTGTAGTGGGCACCTATAGTCCCAGCTACTTGGGAGGCTGAGGCAAGAGAATTACTTAAGCCCAAGAGTTTGAGGTTGCTGTGAGCTGTGACACCACAGCTCTGTACCGAGGGTGACAGCTCGAGACTCTGCCTCAAAAAAAAAAAAAAAGAGGCTTGAAACTTGGTTTGTTTACCAAAAATATGACCAGCTAATGTGACCTTTCCTACTTTCATACCTTAGTCAGATTATCTAATTATCTTATTATAAGTTGTTACTCTTATATTTTAAAAAAATGATATCTTGAAATACAAAATAAAAAATGTATTTTCAATTTGAAATTGATGCTAGTGAACTCTTGATTTATATAGCTTAATTTAAAAAAAAAGGCCAACTAGATACAATGTAAGGGTATACAGCACAGCCCTGGCTAAAGGGCTCAACTTGAACTTTATCTAACAAACACAGTGTGACCTAATCATTTGCACTCTCATATTCATTGGAAATTTTAGAAAAACAAACTTTTAAAACTACATGTATGCAAACAAAGCAAGGACTAAGAAAGCTGTAAATGTTAAGAAATGGACAAGACCCCATAAAAATGATGAGAAACAGTATTCTACCAGATAATTATTAGCCATCTGGGTAATTTGTTTAAATCTACAAAGAGGCCCAAAGCACAGCTATCTGGCAGAGCTGGAATACCTTATGTACTCCATGGAGTAAATCCCTGCACTTACCAACAGTATTGGTTCTTCCAATCTTAAAGGAGCTCCTCATTACCCCTGAACTAAGAAAATACTGAGTTATATCTTTTCTAGCTTCTCTGCCACCGATTGCTTTCTCTAAACTCTTATAGTTACAATGAAGAAAAACAAATTCAATACTTATAAATCTTTTTCTCAGAGTTCAAGAGTCAGCTTTAGTAGTGAGCACCACATATTGTTTAAAAGAAATAAATACTTGAAAACAAGCAACATTGGCTCGGCGCCTGTGGCTCAACAGGCTAAGGCACCAGCCACGTACACCTGAGCTGGCGGGTTCGAATCCAGCCCGGGCCCGCCAAACAGCAATGATGGCTCCAACCAAAAAATGGCCGGGTGTTGTGGCGGGCACCTGTAGTCCCAGCTACTTGGGAGGCGGAGGCAGGAGACTTGCTTGAGCCCAGGAATTGGAGGTTGCTGTGAGCTGTGATGCCACAGCACTCTATCCAGGGTGACAGC
>CAUYRH010116087.1:0-17367 GCA_963574655.1 Perodicticus potto
GAGGGGAGGGGAAGGGGGAGGATGGATAAAGAGAGGGTAAATGGTGGGATCACACTTATGGTGCATCTTAGAAGGGTACAAGTGAAACTTACTAAATGCAGAATATAAATGTCTTCATATAGTGATTAAAAGGCCATGAAGGCTATGTTAAACAGTTAGATGAAAATATTTCAGATTGTATATGAAGCCAGCACATTATACCCCATGATTGCACTAAAGTACACAGCTATGATTTAATAAAAAAAAAAAAAAAAAGGATTTAAGCAAAGGAGTCACATAATGTGACTTACATGTTTAGAATCATATAGGGTATTCTCCCAAGAAAAGACTAAATGAGTCGATAAAAAAAGCACTGAGGCTACTGCAATTGTCTGACTGAATCCAGGACAGTAACAACAAAAGCAGAGCATGGTTTGAAGGTAGTGCTGACACAATTTTCTGATAGATTTACTGTGTATGAGGAAAATTGTTGTAGCTTGAATAACTGAAGAATGGAAGTATTAATATTTATTGGGATATAGAAAATAGAAGAAGCAGATTTGTTTGGGGATAAGAATAATGGTGTAGTTTTGGACAGTTCTAGTTTGAGATCACCTTCCAAATAAATAAATATGAACAAGATCTCTGAGACATAATTTTCAGAGTTCAAATGAAGGTTCTTCCACATCCTGTCTCTGTGACTTTGGTAAAATACTTTTTCTGTGCTTCCATTTTCTCATTTACAGAATAGATGGGAATAATGGCACATACTTCATTAAAATCAAATGGGACAACTCATTTAATAAAACAGAAAGACAAAAACCCTATAAGTATCTAATAAATACTAGCTATTATTATTGAAGTAGTGAGAGTGTCTGGTGAGAAATGATAGAGTTTAGAATACATTTCAAAAGTAGGTGATAAAATTAACAGATTGGCTGAAAAATTGAGAAAAAGGGAGGAGACAAAGATAACTTAAAGAATTTTGTCCCAAGCATCTGAAAAGTGGAATTACTAATTAATGACATGGTAGAGACTAGTAGAGAAACAATTTGAAAGAATTAAGGAGAATAGAAATTTTATCAATAGACAAGTTGGAAATGACTATTTGCATCCATGTGGATATGTCAAGTAAGCACTTGAATTAGGTTGAATACACAAGACTAGAGCTTTGATAAGAGGTTCTGGCTAAAGATCTAAATTCAGAATTTTTTCTTTTTCTAGAGACAGAGTCTCACTTTGTCGCCTTTGATAGAGTGCATGGTGTCACAGCACAGCAACTTCCAGCTCTTGGGCTTAGGCGATTCTCTTGCCTTAGCCTCCCAAGTAGCCGGGACTATAGGCACTTGCCACAATGCTCAGCTAATTTTTTGTTGTTGCAGTTTGTATGGGGCTGGGTTTGAACCTGCCACCCTCGGTATATGGGACTGGCGCCATATACCAGCTACAGGCGCCACCCAATTCAGGAGTTTTAAAAATATGGATGTTATCTCAAAAAGAATGGCAAAACAAGGGATTATTGGTTAGAAAAGAAATAGATTTTAGATATAGAGAACTAAAATGTTTAGTGGTATGATATATATAAGAGAATCAGCAAAAATGACTGAAGCCAAAAAATAGTTATAATCCAGAATCCATGTCCAGAAATTGTTTCAAGAGTGTGCAGTTAATTAGCTGAGTCAAATGCAAAAGGAGGACTGAAATTCAACCATTGAGTTTACCATTCTAACTGTAATTGAACCTGACAAGAATATTCTTAAGGAGATTGTAGGGATAAAAGCTTGTATGGGAGTAGGTTCAAAAAAAGAATGAAAGAAAAGGAATTGGAGACTGACTATGATGACTGACAATTTTCTTAAAATTTAATGCAGAAGGGAGTAGTAATTGAAGTGATATGTTGGGTTAAGGAACTTTTTTTGTTGTTGTCATTCTCTTTTTTTTTTTTTTTTTTTGAGACATAGCCTCAAGCTGTCCCCTTGGATAGAGTGCTGTGGCATCAGAACTCACAGCAACCTCCAATTCCTGGGCTCAAGCGAGTCTCCTGCCTCCGCCTCCCGAGTAGCTGGGACTACAGGCGCCCACCACAATGCCCAGCCATTTTTTGGTTGCAGCCGTCATTGTTGTTTGGCGGGCTGGGCTGGATTTGAACTGGTCAGCTCAGGTGTACATGGCTGGCGCCTTAGCCACTCGAGCCTGTTGTTGTCATTCTTGTTATTAGATAGAGAGTGGGAATATCTGATGATTTATGAGAGAGAGATGGAAAACACAAAGAAGTAAAGTTCTTAAAAATGTGAAAGGGTTCTAGTGTCCAGAGGAGAATGTAGGCTTACATAAATAACCCAGAAAAATTGACAAGAATTTAGATATAAGCATTCAGAGGAAGATTCGGTAATAAGAACAGGGAGAGTTTTTTTCCTAGTTGTTTCTAAGCAGTAGAGAACTAAGGAGAAAAGTCATTAATCGAGAGTGAGGAATAGACTATTGTGTTGGGAGTTTGGAATGACAGGAGAAGGTATAAAAATATTCTCTTAGAAGAGTGGAAGAAATATTCCTTTTTCCAGGAATTCTAGTAGGATGGTCCAGAAATACCATGAGCCCATTAAAAATTTGTGGTGGTAAATTTAAAATGAGCCAAGTTAGTATGAATAAATGTTTTGATGTAGTCACCTCTATGTATTCATGTTTTCCATCAACAGCACTAACCTATGCCACAAGTCCCTTATCAGCACCAGCATGAAGTCTGTAGTCACATATGCAGCTATACCATTTGTGATATTTAACTTTATGTGTCAACTTAACTTATCTAAGCAATGCCCAGAGAGTCAGTACAACTTTATTTCTGGGTATGTCCGTGAAGGTACCTCCAGAAAAGGTTAGTCTTTGAACGAGTAGAGTGAATATAGCAGATCCACTCTCACCAATGTAGGTGGGCATTATCCAATTTGTTGAGGAGCTACATAGAACAAAAAAGGCAGAGGTAGGGAGAATTCTCTCTCTCTCTTTCTCTCTCTCTCTCTCTCTCTCTCTCTCTGAGCTGGGACATCCTTCTTCTGTCCTTGGCCATTCTTGTTCATGGGCTTTTGGACTCCGTGAGATACACCATCACCTTGCCTGATTCTCAGGCCTTCAAGCTCAAACAGAATTTCTCCACTGGCTTTCCTCCTTCTCCAGTTTCCAGATAGCATATCACTGACTTGGCCTCCATAATTGAGTGAACCAATTCCTATAATAAATCTCATCATAAATATATATACGTATCTACACATATACATGTGTATACATTATGCATTTTATATCCTATTGGTTTTACTTCTCTGCAGAGCTCTAATATACCACTAGTTCTTCCCACAGTCCACAGTGACAAAGAAGTGTCTATTCATTAGAAGGTAACACTCTCAACCTGAAGAAAAATATAAATAAGTATAGTTTCAGAAGCTCTAATAAAAGTATTTATTGTACAAAAGCATAAAAGCATCTTCTTACTTGACCTTCTATAGAATTATAATTAAATATTATTCATTAAAGCACAATTTTTTCAAAAATCCCTAAGTAAATGAAAATAACTAAGGAAGGGTAAAAGAAAAAAAAACCCACAACCAGAAAATTTTATCTGGATTGATTGTATATTTTCCAATTAGATAGAATGGCTTCTAAATAAAAAAGTTAAATTTAAAAAGTTAAATAAATCCCTTAACTTTTTAATTTATTTAAGTTGCTAGGATTCTTCCAATGCTTCACACCATATTTATGTTTTATTCATTGTGGCTATATGATAGATTTCCTTTTATCTACCAGCCTCCTCAGGATTATTTTTCTTTTCCCTTCTTTACTGTCTTCTCCAGCAATTGAATAGATGCTGACAGGACATTTTGAGTGAGAATCCACCACTTTGCATTAGATTAATAAGCAACTGAAAAAATAAGAAATGTTATATATTTTTTTCATTTTGTTTTCATTCACAAAAAATCATCATCCTTTCACCAACCTATGATCATTTCTTATTCATTTTCATGTCCCAAGAACTAGTGAGAATCCAAAGTGAGAAAAACATACCTTACTGCTTTGAAAGACAATGAATAACGAAGGTAGACTATCCTTTCAGGAAAACTATATATTTCTACCTTTTTTTATCTGAGGAAACTAAGAAGAAAAAAACTATACTTGGAAAATATCTGATTTTTATTGTTCTAAAGATTTTCTCTAAACTTAAGGAGAAGATTTAAAAAAAACAGAAAATAAAAAAAGAGAGGCAATTGTCTAAATGGAACAAATGAATTTGAAAAAATAAAGCTTGAAAAAAATTAGTAAGGGCATCCAAGGAAAATATAAAACGGTGAAGATTATGTAGGCTACTATCAGCAAAGGATATAAATCTTAAAGATTAGACATGATTACAAAGTTTAAGCACGAAATGGGAAGGGTGGGCTCACTCCCTTTCAAAGACAAAAGAAAAAAAGGACCCAACAATGTGAGGGTTGAAATTCTTAGTAACTACTTTACATAAGTTATTGACAATAATTTTAATAGGAACAGGATGCACAGGGCAATAAGAATTTATGAGAAAAATATGTAATTGGGCAAAATTTGAAGAATATTTAGTTTAAAAATATGTAAGCAAGTTGGACGATTCAGATCAGCAAGGTACATGATGTTCAATGTAGAAAACTAAATTTTTAAAAGGTAAATCTAGCAATATAGCCATTACAACACATTCTAGGAAGCTATAATTAATTTTTAAAATTCTTTCTTTTCAAATCACAAAAACTTGTATAAGCTTTGTAAAAATATAGTAAAAGCTAAAAAACTCTTCTTTATTATTCATTTTTCCTTAAGTCTCCTCCCTTAAAAAATTCCAATGTCTACCCCTCAGGTGGCCATTATTGACAGTTTGGTAGGTGTATTATTGGACTTTTTCTGGAGTCTTAGATAGACACCGTAAGTATACTCACAAATCTATTCACAAATTTAGATGTAACAAACAAACTGTGGTATATGTATACAATGGAATACTATTCAGCCACAAAAAGATGGTGACTTTATATCTTTGGTATTAACCTGGATGGAGTTGAAACACATTCCTCTTAGTAAAGTATTACAAGAATGGAAAAGCAAATGCACAATGCACTCAATACCAATATGAAGCCAGCAGACAATCTAATAATACATACCCACATAAGAGAAAAACTTAATTCAATTCAAGTTGGGAGGAGGGGGAGGAGAGAAGGGAGGCAGGGAGGGAATTGGTGTGCTCCCAGTTAATGGGTATAATGTAAAAGTATATGGCACACCTCTTGGGTGTGGGACACAAGTATAAGAGGTACTCTTCCTAATAAACGCAAATACTGTAACCTAGTCTTTGACGTTTATTTCACTGGGATTGTAACTATGCATTCTTTCATTTTTAATTTCAAGATCTCATTTCCACTCACTTTCTATGTTATCTCTCTGCTATTTAGAGTACATATCTCACCTGAATATTACAATAATTTCTTAGCTATTCTTCTGTTACCTCCATTAGCCGTCTAGTCTGTTACACGTATCAATAAAACAGCCAAATTTTGTCAATCTTCTGTCTAAAGCACTCCAGTGCATTCCTACCTCACACAAGTACAGCCTACATTTTTACCATGACTTACAAAGCCCTTGTGATCTAGTCTCTTACCAGTATGACTCATTCTCTGCCAATGTCCACTTATTCACTCTGCTCCAGCCTCACTAGTCTCCTGTTAACCCACCAGACATACACCCACGTTAGACCATTCTACTGACTCTTTCTTCCATCTGCCTACAATGCTCTTCATACAGATATCTTTTAGGTGTTTATTCAAAGGTCATTTTCTCAAAGAATCTCTCTGTAGTTGCCTTATCTAATATTTTGTTCTTATATACCTAATATATTCCTTAGAAAATTTTGATATTATCATATGCATGGTATTTTTATTAGTTTTGACTATTTCTAACACATGTTATTTTTATTGGTTTTGATTATTTCTAACACTGCAATGTCAACTCCATAAAGGCAATCATTTTATTCATTCATATTTTCCAGGTTCCTAGTACCATGTCTGGAATATACATAGGAGGCTTTCAACAAATATTATTTGAATAAATAAGTGAGTGAATGAATGAGTGATATGAAATTTACTACAGCTTTTATGCCATACAGAGATAATAAGGAATTGAAGGTTGCCAAAAACCTGCATTTACTAAATATTTTCATATTTTTTAATAGCATGTTGATCATAAAAAGTTTATAGTAATCTTGTTCTTCTAAAACTTTCTCTGGAAATAGCTAACAGATCACTTCCATGCTAAGACTTTCTAAACATGCCTACTAATTCAGACATTTATAACAAGTTATACATATAGAGCCCTATTTAGGAACCTGTCACCATCCAAGCTCTCCTTATTTTTAATCCTTTCCCAGTTCTTGGAATATGTTCATGCAATGAGTATGGTGAAAACCTGACTGGTTTTTGCTTATTTAAACTTACTTTCATTTAACCAGTACCCCTATCAAGAAAAATAAAATTTCTAGTACTCAAAAAGCATCCTTTGTCCTCCTTTTATCCTTCTAAAGGTAATTACTATATTTTATGATAATTTTTCTAATAGTTACTTATAATTCTATGTTATATATTTTACCTTAATATAAAAGTAATCATTCAAGTGTAAGTGTATTCTTCTGTAACTTTCTGATTTCACTCAGAATTGTTGGTGAGAGTCATCCATGTTGTTGTATTTAATCATGATTTATTCATTTTTGTTATATAACATTCTCTATACCACAGTTGATTTAACTATTCTATTGCTGATGGCTATGTAAACTTTTTCCATAGTTTTTTAATTATGAAGTACATGAAAGTGAATACTTTTGTATATAAATCTATGATCAAAGGGACATATATATTTTTTTCTGAAGTAGATATAT
Source organism: Perodicticus potto (assembly GCA_963574655.1). Lineage (NCBI taxonomy): Eukaryota > Metazoa > Chordata > Mammalia > Primates > Lorisidae > Perodicticus > Perodicticus potto. The sequence continues at coordinate 6,911 of CAUYRH010116087.1, forward strand.
GACAGAATTGCATAGGCATAGAGAAAGCAGATTTTTCAAGTTTTTAATATAATGGTATATGATTTTTCTAAGAGTTATATGATCAGTGTGGGAGAATTCCTGTTGCTGTATCCTCACCAATACTTGAAAATGTTAGCTGCTGGTTATATTCTATTTTCAGAGTTTTGAATTAAGTTATATGTGTGGTTTTAATTAGCATTTCTTGAATTTCTAATGAGATTGAGTATTCACCATTTACTATGCTTACTAATTATTTAAACTTTGGTAAGTATCTACTAAAATATTTGGTTCAATTTTTCATTGAGTTACCTTTCTTCACAGACTTGTAGATACTAGTTCTGTATTAGTTATATGTGTCTCAAATATCTTATACGTTAGTCTGCTTTTTAATTTCTAATTATGGTATATATTAATGAAAAAAATATTTATTTGAAACTTTTATGCATTTATTTTTAAGAAAACATACCTAGGCAGGGGCTACTAATGTGTTATCCCATATCCTTTTCTAAAAGTTGAGTAGTTTTGGCTTTCATATTAGTACTTTAATTTACCTTGACTTACTTTGAGACTAAGTTTCTTTAATTTATAAATTTCAGTCTGTCCTTAAATTGTTTTCCCATTCATTCTTCAAATACTAGTTCATATTTATTCTGTCTTTTCTATCCTTCTATGGCTATTAATTATTCTTATTTAACTTTTTGCAAAGGTTGTTTCTCAATCCTTAAAGTTCTATTAATTATTTTAATTTCTTTTCTATATTGTATTATTACTTGGATCTATCATAAAGTTCACTGTTTTGTAACCATTATTTTAGATTAGTTTTATACAGTAGAATTTTTAATTCAGATATTGTGTTTTTCAGGTTTAAAATTGACATTTTAAGAAGTGTTCTATTTCTCTATTTCTCTTCTAACACGTCCTATCTTTTTGTTCATTATTACTATGTTTTCTCCCACTTCATTAAGCACAGACATATTAACTTTTTAAAAGTCATTTCATAATAATTTTAATATAATGGACTCTCTTGTGGTTGGTACCTATTGTAGTTTCCTTAAAATGTGGTTTACATTCTTCTGGGAAAGATGGTGGACTAGAAGCACACTGCCCAGGCTGCTCTCAAGGAGAGAATGAAAGTTGAAAGTGCCTGTTTACCTAAAAATGGATCATCTTGGTGTCCAAGAGTTTTGAATTGTCAGAGAGACAACTGGAGAAACACACCCAAGATGAAAAAAAAGGAAGTAGAACGATCTGTTTGGGAGGACTGGAATGTACCTACTTGAGGAGTCTGCAAGTGAGAAGGCATCAAAATAGAGAACTCTAGAGCTCCACACTTTTCCCATAGACACTGTTACCTGAACTATAGTATGCCCCACCATGATAGCAGTGACTGTGCTTGGCAACTGTACTGCAGCATTGCACTGGAGAAAAGATACATGGGGTCTCACTGACTCTGACCTGATTTGCTACAACTCATGCCATTTTGAGATCTCAGACCTAGAATACCTGGTCTGCATAGGGGTTGGGTCTATGGCAGGCACCTCATCATGGCTTTCTCCAGCTAGGAAAGAAAAGTGGTCTCATGTGCCTCATGACTAGGTGACATGCAATCTTCCTACCTCAGTGGATATCTGAGAAGAGCAGGTACCCTGGGCTCCCAACATCCACCACCACCATCTAGACAGGATTGCTGCTGACAACCCATTTGCAGCATACTGTATGGCTCTGGGACATTAACATCTGTGAACTGCTGCTACCTTGTAGGCCACAGGCCTCAGCAGTCTGCCCACAGTGAGTGAACCTGCTGCCATGGCACAGTCACCACATGCACCAGGTATCCCAGTAGCCTCACCTACTGTGTGTGGTGCACACACACAGCCTTTCATTCCATATACCATCTACTTCTGTAGCCCTCCCCAATCGCCAAGTGCTGCTTGGCCACCATAAATCTCTCCCCTGCCTGGAACACTGAGGCCTCAATGGCTTCAACCAGTGCTATATTCACACTCATGTCAGTCACCCTCTTTTGCAAGCCACTATTGCACCTGGACTTGAGCAGAGTTAATGCTTAAAGCCTTGGTACCACTGGCCATTGTCTAAATAGCTTTGGCAAGAGGCAACTACCATAACCATAGGAAGACTCAGGTAGAACAAACTCTCATATCATATGCCTTTGTGAAAAGGGGAACACATAGCTCATTGCTTGAGCCTCCAATAGCTGCCTAGGGACTAATCCATCTTTCCTCACAAAGACCCCCAACACTCAATTAGATTGTGACAATAACAGGAGAATGGAATGACACAGGGGAATAGATGAATTACAGGCTCTCAATGCATTCGCCTCTTTCATGCTAGGTCAATCTCCTGAAGTAGGACAGAAATATAACATTCAGGGACCTCTTCTGCATGAAAAGATTAGTTCCCAGCAGGAAAGGACATAAATTTATCATCTTGAGCTGAGAAAAGAGATTTCAGATGAGAATGAATGACCATAAGAACACTGACAACATGAAAAAAAAAAAAGCCTTTAGGAGGATTGAAATTGGCCTCTAGTAATGGGCTCCAACATAGAAGATGTCACTGAACTCTCAGGTATTGAATACAGAATATAAACATCAAATACTTGACCAAGCAGAAGAAAGAATTTCAGAGCTTGAAGACAAAGCCTTCAAACTAACTTAGCCAAAAATTTAAGAGAAGAGGAAGGTGGAAGAGGAAAAGAGGATGAGATGAAGAGAAATGGGAAGAGGGAGAGGGAAATGGAAAAGGAGAAGAGGAGAAAGAAGAGGGAGAAACAATTACTCAGAATATATGGGCTTATTGAAAATGAACTTATATAAGATCATAGGTGTCCTTGAGGGAAAGAAGAAAAAGCCAAAAGAATAGAGGGAATAATTGAGAGGGAATAATTGAGATAATTGAAAAAAGCTTTCCTGTTGTTGCCAGAGATTTAAATACACAGATACAAGACAATCATTTAACACCCAGAAGATTCATAGCAAACAGGACAGAAACAAGACACATAACCATCCATCTAGCCAAATCAAAGAGGAGAAGCAGCAAGATAAAAGCAACAGTTTAAATTACAAGGAAATCCCATTAGACTAATAGTAGACTTCTCAGCAGAGAACTTATAAGCCAGAGGGGATTATGGTCCCATTCTTATCCTTCTTAAACAGAAACAACTGCCAGCCAAGAATTCCCTATACTGAAAAATGAATGTTTATAAAAGAGAAATAAAATTCTCCTTATTGAAGCAAACATTTTTACAACTAGGCCTTCCCTGCAGGAAGTGGTCCAAAGTGTGCTATACATGGGTGGAAAAATCAGTACCCACTTAATGCCGAATAAAAAAAATCCTGAACGTTTATTTTATTTTAAAGCTCACAGCTCCTTTAAAAGAGGGGGAAAATAAAGCAACAAAGTATCATTAAATATGATGAATAGAACTGAATTTCAGTCTTAGCCATTGTCTAAATAGCTTTGCTATTTAGAATAAATTATCTACTCAAAAGATATAGATTGGCTAAATAATCCAAGCATGTGCTGTGTCTAAGAAACTCATCAAACTCACAAGGACTCACATAGACTCAAGACAGAGAGATGGAAAAAAATAGTCCATGCAAATGAGAGCCAAAATTGAGAAGAGGCAGCTATTCTCATATCAGATGAAATAGGTATCCAATCAATAATGGTTAAAAAAGACAAAATGGTCATACAATTCAACAAGAAGACATAACATTTCTAAATATATATGCATATAACACAGCAATTCCAAGATTCATAAAACATAATCTATTAGATTAAAGCAAATAAACAGCAACACCATAATAATCAGGGACTTCAACACTCCACTGACAGAAATGGACAGATCACCAAGGCAAAAAAATCAATAAACATTGGACTTAACTGAGACTCTAGAACAAAAGAGCCTAACAGACATTTACAGAGCACTCTACCTAATAACAACAGAATAAATACTCACCTCCTCAGCACATGGGATATCTTCCAAGATAGATCAAATGTTAGGCCACAAAACAAGTCTCAGCAAATTCAGAAAATCTAAGTAATACCATGTATCTTCTTAGACCACAATGAAATAAAACTATAAATCAATTCCAAGAGGAATTCTCAAATAAACACAAAGTCATGGAAATTAAATAACCTGATGTGCTATAACCTATGGGGCAATGATGAAGCTAAAATAGAAATTAAAAATATAAAAGGTTATTTGAATTGAATGACAGGACACAAGCTTCCAAAATCTATGGGATACAACAAAAGCAGTGTGACAGAAGTTCAAGCCTTAAAGGCTTACATAAAACAGAAAGATCACAAATTAACCACCTAGTTTCATACTAAGGAATTAGAAAATGAAAACAAACTAAACCCAAAGCCAGAAGAAGAAAAAAAAATAACAAGCTCAGAGCTGAGCTAAATGAAATGGAAACCAATAAAACAATACAAAGGATAAACAAAACAGAAACTTAGTTTTTTTGTAAAGATAAACTAAATTGGTTGACCATTATATAGATTAACCAAAAATAGAAGAGAAAGGAATCTATTATGTTCAATCAAATATAGGGAAGGAGACATTAAAAATGACACCAAAGAAACACAAAATATCAACTATAACTATTATGTTAACCTCCATGCCTGAAAACCTGCAGGAAATATATAAATTTTTGTAAATACATAACTTCTCATGTCTGAATTGGGAAGAAATAGAAATTATGGATAGAAATAGAAATAATGGTAATAAAAAAATTCCCAACTTAAGCACAAGCAAACAGAGGAATTCTGGGAAAATGGCCAACTGGTAGCAACCCTCAGAAGACGTTCCTGACCAGAGGAAGAAAAAAAGAACAGAATTGGACTCTATGAAGCCAAAGGTGGAGAGGTGAGTCAAGAAAGAAGTTTGGCAAGCTGTGACTCCAAGGACTAGCATTCATGAAAACAAATTATAGTTACAAAGCCTATCATCTAGAGGATGGGAGACCCCTCCCCCAAGCAAGAGGCTTGCTGCATGCTCTCTGCAAGCAAGCTGAAAATGAAAGACCTCTCATGTTACCACACTGGAGAGAGCCACTAAACACCTGGTCTCTTTCTCCAGGGAGGTCCCACTTGTGAAACTAGACACCACCCTACTTGAGGTAAAATTGAACAAATATTTTCCCCCACAATTCCAAACTCCTAGTCCACCCTTTCCCCCTTGCATGGTGGTCTGAAGTCCTGCCTCCTCCAGAGCACAGAGTGTTTGGTCTTTTCTTGAGAGATCTAGGCATAAGGTGGATCACCAAACAATAGGATGGAATCTGTGACTAGTGGGGAAGAAAGAAGACACAGGGAGAAAGGGACACTAGGCAGGAAGAGGAACAGTCCCTTGGTTATGATTTTGCCCAGCCAGTGGTGGTGTTGACCCTTGGTTTGGGCTGTGTCTGGCAGGAGACGGTGCAGAAATCCCAGCTCTGATGGTACCCAAAAGCAGGAGAATGGTTGTCTGGTGTGGACTGAGTTCAGCAGGAGGGGCTGGTCCCTGGCTCTAACAAAGCCACAGAGCAGAGGTTTTCAGGTTATGGACTGAGACCAGTGGGCAGGGGCATGGTCCCCTGACTCCAACTGGGCCTGTGAGTAGAGAAGGGGACACCAGTGTGGACTGAATCTTGCAGGCAGGCATGGACCCTGGCTCCAACTGAGTGGGAAAGCAGAAGTATGGATGCCTTGTGCGAACTGAGCTTGGTGGGTGGGGTCCAAGCCTCCCAGTTTTGATTGTGACTTGGTGAGAGGGATGTCAATGCCCAATTGGGACTTTGATGGGCAATTCACTGCTCAACAGAGTGGACTGGGTGCAATACCCTCAGGGTTTCAGGACAGAACTGTCTGAGGATTTCTATCTGCAGTTGAAGGCCCTTGGATCTCTCTCTGTTGAGCAAGGTTTGTACTGCCCAAGACAATTTGATTGGAACTCCTGTCTGGGGCTGTCCACTTGGGGACACTCTGAGGTTGATTTTCAAGTAGTTCTATAGCAGAAAAGAACTGACTGGGTGTGGGTGGGGCACCAGAGATGTCTGTATCTCTCCACATCCGAGATTTAAACATATTGCTGTTTAAATCTTCTTAGGATAGGGTAGAGGTTGGGTGATTTCAACACGGAGCCAGCTTATACTATTTCACCAAATTGGTCCTCAGAGTCTCTGGCCAAATCTCTGAAAGGGGTCTGTATAAGGTTGTAGAGGATAAGCCACAATTACAAAGCCTAGCACTTTGGTATGAGGCTGATTAACTCTACTATCTATGAACCCCAATTCAATCTCACCCACTCTACCAGTTCTAATAACCAAATGGTGGAAAACAAACATGGGGTGGAATCAACAGAAGAGCTCTGGCAACATGAATAACAAGAGTAGAACAACCCCTCCCCCTAAGGAATGACAAAGCAGATAAAACTGAAGATGCTGTGCATAGGCAAATGGCTGAAATGTCAGAAATAGAATTCAGAATATGGATGGCAAATAAGATTAATAAAATGAAAGAAAAGTTAGAAATTGAAATCCAAAGAGTACTTCTAAAATTGTCTAAAGAAACTAATGAATTCAAAGACAAAGTCATCAAAGATATGGACACATGAGAAAAGAGATAGCAGAGCTCAAGGAAATGAACAAATTATGAGAGGATCTCTGAAATACAGTAGAATCCCTCAGTAATAGAGTTGATTGGGCAGAAGAAAGGATCTCTGAAATTGAAGACAAAACTTTTGAACATTCCCAAATGCTCAAAGACGCAGACAAAGGGAGAGCAAAAACTGATCATTCCCTAAGAGAGTTGTGGGATCACTCCAAAAGATCAAACATTCGTCTTATAGGAATTCTTGAAGGAGAAGAGAATGGTCCTAAAGGTATAGACGTTCCACTCCAAGAGAATATGGTGGAGAATTTCCCAAGCATTGCAAGAGATACAGAAATTCAGATAGCAGGCAGTTTCATAACCCCAGCAAGACTCAATCCAAATAAAGCATTTCCTGGGCACATTGTGATTAACTTTGCCAAAGTTAAGATGAAGGAGAAAATTCTGCACACAGCCAGACATAAGAAAAACATCACCTACAAAAGGAGAAATAGCAGAATGACTGCAGATCTTTCAGCTGAAGTGTTTTAAGCCAGAAAAGGATGGTCAACAAACCTCAATCTCCTAAAACAAAACAACTTTCAGCCCAGGACCTATATACAGCTAAACTGAGTTTCATTTGTGATGGAGAAATCAAATACTTTAATGACATATACATGTTGAAGAAATTTGTCATAACTAAACCAGCTTTCCAGGATATTCTCAGACCCATCCTCCACAATGACCAGCTCAATGCTCTACCACCAAAGTAAACTCACTCAGAAATTTTTGAACAAAACCCAACTTCCACAGTAGTGAAAGGATTAAAAATGTCCACTGGACAGGTGAAAAACATGACACCCAAAACACAACCAGGCTTATCAATTCTCTCAATTAATGTGAATGGTTTAAATTGTCCTTGAAAGAGGCATATACTGGCTGACTGGATACACCAACTCAGACCAGATATCTGGTGAATACAAGAATCTCATCTTATATTAAAGGATAAAAATAGACTCAGGGTGAAGGGATGGTCATCTATAATACAGGCAAATGGAAATCAGAAAAAAGCAAGTGTTGCAAGTTTACTTGCAGATACAATTGGCTTTAAACCAACAAAGATAAAGAAAGATAAGGATGGTCACTACATATTTGTCTAAGGAAAGACTCAACATGAAGATATTTTGATAATTAACATTTATGAACCCTACCAGAATGCTCCTCAATTTATAAAGCAAACCCTAATGGATATGAACAACTTGATATCTTCCTGCACTATAAAAGTAGGAGATTTTAACAACCCTTTGACAGTTTTGGATAAATCCTCCAAGAAGAAACTAGACAAGGAAATACAAGACTTAAACCTCATTCTAGAACAAAAGACTTAACAGAACTCTTCATAACATTTCATCCTAATAAAACTGAATATACATTCTTCTCATCAGCCCATAGATCATCCTCTGAAACTGATCATACTCTAGGACTCAAGTCTAACCTCAGAAAATTTAAAAGAATAGACATTATTTCTTGTATCTTCTCGGGCCACCGTGGAATAAAAGTTGAACTCAACAGCAACAGGAATCTTCATACTCAAACAAAGTCATGGAAACTAAATAATCATAGGTTGAATGATAACTGGATCAAAGATGAGATTAAGAAGGAAATCACCAAATTTTGGAACAGAATGATAATGAAGACACAAATTATAAAAACCTTTGGGATATTGCAGAAAGGCAGTCCTAAGAGGGAAATTTATAGCATTGGAAGCCTGCATCAGAAAAAACAAAACAAAAAAAAACAAAAAGAGAGGAAGACAACAACTTAATGGATCATTTCAATCAACTGGAAAAAGAAAAACATTGCAATCCCAAACCCAGCAGAAGAAAAGAAATAACCAAAATTAGGGCAGAATTAAATGAAATTGAAAACAAAAGAATCATTCAGAAGATCAATGAAACAAAAAGTTGGTTTTTTGAAAAAGATTAATAAAATTGATAAACCTTTGGCCAACCTAACCAGAAACAGAAAAGTAAAATCTCTAATATCATCTATCAGAAATGATAACAAATAAATAACAACAGACACTTCAGAAATTCAAAAAAATCCATAATAATTACTACCAAAAACTCTATTCCTGGAAATATGAAAATCTGAAGGAAATGTACCAATACCTGGAAGCACACCACCTTCCTAGACTCAACCAGAAAGAATTACAAATTATGAAAAGACCTAGATCAATTACTGAAATATCATCAACAATAAGAAATCTCTCAAAAAAGAAAAGTCCAGGACCAGATAGCTTCATTTCCGAATTCTATTAAACCTTTCAAGAAGAACTAGTACCTATATTATACCACATTTTCCAAAGCCTAGAAAGAGAAAGAATACTTCCCAACACATTCTATGAAGCAAATATCACACTGATCCCCAAACCAGGAAAGGATCCAACAAAGAAAGAAAATTATAGACCAATATCATTAATGAATATCGATGCAAAATGTTCAATGAGATCTTAGCAAACAATTCAACAACACATCAAAAAAAATTTCACATCATGATCAAGTTGGTTTTCTTCCAGGGTTATGGAGTAGGTTCAACATACGCCAATCTATAAATATAATACATCACATCAATAAAATAAAAAAGATCATATGATTTTCTCAATTGATGCAGAAAAAAAGCTTATGATAATATCCAGCATCCTTTCTTTATCAAACACAGAAGAAAACAAGCAAAGAAGGGACATTTCTCAAACCAATAGCGGCCATCTACAGCAAACCCATAGCTAATATCATATTAAATGGTATAAAATTGAAAACATTTCCACTCAGATCAGGACCTAGGCAAGAATGTCCACTGTCTCCACTGCTATTTGACATAGTAATGGAAGTCTTAGCCATTGCAATCAGGCAAGTGAAGGCAATCAAGGCTATCCAAATAGGGTCAGAGGAGATTAAACTCTCACTCTTCACTGATGATATGATCCTGTACCTGGAAAATCCAAGGGACTCAACTACAAAACTCTTAGAAGGGATCAAGGAATACAGCAGTGTCTCAGGATACAAAATCAATACTTACAAATCAGTAGCTTTTATATATGCCAACAATAGTAAAGTTGAAAATATAGTCAAGAACTCTATTCCTTTTACAGTAGTGCCAAAGAAGATGAAATACCTGGGAATTTACTTAACAAAGGACGTGAAAAATCTCTATAAAGACAATTAAGAAACTCAGAGAAAAGAAATAGCTGAAAATACCAACAAATGAAAAAACATACCATGCTCATGGCTTGGAATAATAAACATTGTTAAAATGTCCATACTACCCAAAGCAATCTACAGATTTAAGGCAATCCCTATTAAAGCACCCTTGTCATATTTTAAAGAGCTTTAAAAAATAGTGCTTCATTTTATATGGAATCAGAAAAAACATCAAATAGCAAATACATTACTCAGAAATAAAACAAATCAGGAGGTATCATATTACCAGACTTCAGGCTATACTATAAATCTATAGTGATCAAAACAGCATGGTACTGGCACAAAAACAGAACAGTAGATTTATGGAATAGAATAGAGAAACAAGAGATGAATCCCGCTACTCACCATTTGATCTTCCACAAGCCTATCAAAAATATTCAGTGGGGGAAAGACTCCCTATTTAACAAATGGTACTGGGTGAACTGAATGGCGACCTGTAAAAGACTGAAACTGGACCCCCTACCTTTCACCATTAACAAAAATTGATTCTCACTGGATAAAAGATTTAAACTTAAGACATGAAACTATAAAAATACTAGAAGAGAGTGCAGGGAAAACACTTGAAGAAATTGGCCTGGGAGAATACTTTATGAAGAG
>CAUYRH010116092.1:0-21076 GCA_963574655.1 Perodicticus potto
GGGGACCTGAGGTCAGAGCTGTCTTGTGCCATCTCAATATGTTCTGACAAACTTCTTATCTTCTATTTTGGCCTGTTAAACTTGATCCCCTTTTGTTGTTACTAGGGAATCTGGTATTTTGTTATGAAGGTTTCTTGAAGAGATTATTTTTTTGCAATTAATCACATTTAGTGTAGAGTACATATACAGCAAATTAAAGGACCCAGAAAGCTGAATCCAGTAATGACCTGGCTATACCAATTAGAATATTGAATTTGGGGAAGTCAAGGGCTGAGATCAAGAGGTGCATTGGACCCAGTGCTGTGTAGAAAGGTCAAGGGAACACTATGTGGCTGTCTTTGTTAAAATAGCAGGTATCACAATTGGCTTGTCTTTAGCCTTGGTGCTTTGATCCTTCTGTATTTTGACCCCACAGGTGTGGTCCAGTTTACTTAATGAGGAAATGGGCTTAAGAACAAACCTTTCCCCTTCATATTATCCATAGACAACCATTATTAGAAGGGACTAGAGTTTTGTCAAATGTCCCTGCTGGACAGGGTCTATACACTTAGTAGCTCCTAAATATGGCATTGGATTTTTTTCTGTTTTTAGTTCCATTGCTATATATTGCCTAAATGTGTTCAAAATTATTTCTTCAGTTGTTATAATACTTTAGCAAGTGGGAAAGAATTAGGAATTAGTCATGCTGTCAAATGGTGCTCTGAACAGGATTCAGGGCAACAACTGCCATTTAAGTGTTGTCTTCCTTGTTCATTTATAAATCTGTTAATGAACTTTAGGTTTTCCCTGAAACTAAGTTGAATCATTTCTAAAATGAAACAGGCTTCTCAGGGACATATCCACTTCTGTGTTTGGATTAAAGCACCAAGCAGAGACCACATTATTTCCTCTGTGATCTCTACTGTGATTTTAAGAAACCAAAACATAACTGAAAGAAGGCTGGCAGAACCCAAATGAATTTCTTCATGGGAGAAAAGATCAAGTGACACATTCATTTTTTTTCTGATTGTTGCTTCATGGGCTGAGTAAAAGGTTGAAAACTCAAGCCTTTTGGTCTTGGTTCTGCCACCAGTGGGTTATGAGGAAGTTCAGAGCAGGTAAGTTAACCTCCCTGGCCTTACTTTCCCCAGGAACAATACAGAATTACTTCATGGTAGCATGACACTAAGACACCAGCAATAGAACATAACTATGACAACATTCCATGAAGTGGTATTTTATAGTTCTATTAAATTTGTTCTCTTTATGGAACAGATTTCTAATAAAGTGCTTGGTCTTACATGGTTGGCCGGAGGTGCCCTATCCCTTGACTACAAGCAGGTGCTCCCTTTTGGGATATTTATTTGAAATATTAATACTTTGGTACTCATTTGTCAGTGATGTATATTTTTTATCTGTGGGATTGGTAGGGTCTTAAAGGAGGAAGAAAAATTTATAATTACTACCTCTTAATCTAAAATTTGTTCCCAGAGAGAGTGAAATGTTTGTTGGAAGGAGTCTTTAACATGTATTTTTTTAGCATTGTTTCTGTGCTCTAAAGTACAGACTCCAAGCAGACTCAGGAAAATAGGCCAGAGGAACAAGGCATTTCCAGGAAGTTGGTTCTGTTTGGGTCTTGACCTTCCCCTCCTCCCATACTAGCAGGTTTATCGCTTTCCCAAGGAATATACATCTTGCCTATTTTGTTTTTTTGACCAGGTTTACCTTTTCTTGGTCCTGTATAAGCAATAAAAATGTTTTCTGTTCTTTACTTTTCTCAACCCCAAATTCTCTTCTATACCTTAGGCCTTGATGGTTCTTCCAACTCCTTTAACTATGGCTTAGTGTGCTCTTCAGAACCTGCCATCTCCCGTTTGCACTACTGGCTGAGGAACGTATTTATTTCTAGTGTTCCTGCCTACTGGAGAGCTCTATATTAAATCCTAAGATGGGACTAAAAGAGTTGGAGAATTCACATTTATTGAATAACAAATGTGATACAAACTGGAATTTCCAAATTCCAAATAAATAAATTTCACTTTTTGAACATTTGAGCTGTTACTTTTTAGCACCAGCAGACAAGACAGTGGGTTGACAACCTTCCCCTGCTAGCCCTTCAATCTGCTGTAATGATTAGTCCTTGGCTTCTTTTGTCATTCTCCCAGGGGATGGCCTACTGTCCTCCTTTCTGTACAATTTGGGCAAACCGACTAGTAATGGCAAGAGTTGTGTCAATGAAACGGTCCACACAGCTGGAGAGACAATTTTCAGTGCGGGAGTCTAGGCGATTCCCTGGCTTTTCTACACATTTATCCCAACATAGCTCCATGAAGTGATGCACCTAAGAGGAAAGAAAAATAGAAATCACTGGGGTCTGCAGGCCTTTGTCTATTTTCTTACTCCTCATGGTCATCACCTGACAAAATCATTCTTTGAGTCAACAAACTACAGATTCACTTTGAGCAGATAGGCCTATAGCTGTCTTGTTTTCTTTCTTTCTTTTTGAGACAGTCTCATTAGGTTGTCCTCAGTGCCGTGGGATATAGCTCACAGCAACCTCAAACTATTTGGCTTAAGAGATTCTCTTGTCTCAGCTTCCCACGTAGCTGGGACTACAGCCCCTGGCCGCAAGACCTGGCTATTTGTTCATTTTCTTACTCCTTATGGTCATCACCTGAAAAAATCATTCTTTCAGTCAACAAACTGGAGTCACTTTTTGGCTCTTCTTTTTTCACTTCCTAATTTGTCACCAATATTGGTCCAGATCCTCATCCCTACAGTTTGTAAATTTCCAGGTAGGACTAATAACCTTTAATTTAACCCAAAGAAGCCAGGACCAGTGTAAATAGGAAGAAAGGACCCAAGTCACTCCTCCAAACAAGTGCACTCATTGCATTCTCATCTTACCCCCAAGAGAAAGTAGCTCTTAGCCTTTTGGGGACCTTGGGCACATTTGAGAATCTGATAAATGTTATCAAGCATTAATGGAGTTACAGAACATGCATGAACTTGGCGTGTTTAGGACCCAAAGATTTCTTTGTCTCCGAGTCTTACTGTGTTGCCCTGGGTAGAGTGCCCTGGCATTATTAATAGCTCTCAGCAATCTCAAATTCTTGGGTTCAAGGTATCCTCCTGCATGGGCCTCCCCCGTAGCTGGGACTACAAGCCCAGAACACTATGTCAGCTAATTTTTTCTATTTTTAGTAGAGACAGGGTCTCTGCTTCAGCTCATACTGGTGACTCCTGAGCTTGGGTGATCCACCAGCTTTTCACAGTGCTGGGATTACAGGTGTGAGCCACAGCGCCCAGCCCAAGGACCCAAAGATTTCTAACCAGGGTTTCCTGCCCCCCAAGGGAGAAAATAACCACTTTACTGAGAGCTTACTCTTTGGGAGGCTGGGTGCTAAACAATTTTTTTCGAGGTCTATAGGATAGCAATTGTTACCATCTTTTAAGAGGCGTGATTAATCAGAGCAAGTTCAAGTAGTCAGCAGGGTTTGAACAATTCTAAGGGGCTCCAAACTCTGTTCTAAACCAACGTCTCACTGTGTACTAAAGAAAGCCGCCCCCCCCCCACCCCAATCTAAAGTTCTAGTGCTCCATGGTTTTCAAATACATTGTTGCGAATGACTTCTGAACAACCCAGTGAGGCAGTGGGCGACAGCGAAACCAAAACCTAGAGTGGAGAGAGGGCCTGTCTAGGAGCACGTGGCCTGGCCGGGGGAAGGGAAGATGAGAACCCAGATCTGCAAATGTCAGCCCATACAGGTGGCCGGCTAATGAAGCTCCAGTGCCCCCGACTCACCCACACCTTTCTCCACGCTGTGCTGGTTTAGTCGGCAGCTAAGCACTGCCAGTCACCAGCTGCAGGTGGGCTGTGACTCGTTTGTGTGAGGTGAATGGGGAGCCGCCAGGGTACAGAGCTCCGCGGGTGGCCCGGGACCTGTGCTTCACCCTCCTTTCCCTTCACCCTCCAGCGATGGTCCCGGTCCCAGCACCTGTGCGGTGAACTGTGCCTTCTGCTGTTCCGCCGCCACCAAGCGCTGCAGCTCCGCTTCATCCGCCTCCCCCAGCTCCGCCATTGTCAGCTAAGGGTTACGGCCCGCGCCACGCGTGTGCCTGCGCATGCGCAGCGCCCCGCGCCCCGGCTTCCGGCGCTCCCAGCGTTACCCCCGCCCCTTGTTTTCTTTACCGGGCGGTGGGTGGGAGTTGTTGCAAAAATACTTCCGGGTTGCTGGGTGACCTTGAGGCCTCCGGAGCGATATGGCGGCTCTTGGCAGGTTGAGTGTCCTCCTCGCTGCCCAAGGAGGCCGAGGTGAGCGGCCCCGGGGGGCGAGGCTCGTCTGCGGGGTGGGCCCTCTCGCGGAGAAGGGACTCCTCAGGCATCTGCCGAAACCCGGCAGTGACCGCCACCGGCAGCGAAGACGTTGCCTCGGGCGCGCATCCGCCTGGCTGCGGACGGACGTGGGGTGGGGTGATCTGAAGACGGTTCGCTCTGAAGTCGTGGTCTTGCTGAGACTGTTCCAAGTAGGAATGCCCTTTTCTCCTCATGCACCGTCCTTAAAGTGCTCTCACCCTAAATCGGGAAAGAGGGTTAGAACCCGAGTCTCCAGGCTTGGTGTTTGAGTGTGAGGGTGAAGGAGGGTCGTGTGTGTGACAGCAGGAACGGCGGTAAGGCCGGGATTCAAACGTGAATAAAACGTAGTTCCTGCTCTGCAAGAGCTTTCATTCCTATAAGGAAACACGTGCAAGCTAATTTAACATAAAGCAGAAACTATTGCTCTGTCCTTAAGTTGTAGTGCAACTTATTTTTAACTGTGTTTTGGAAGCATTACTTTGTCTTGGTTCCTGAAGGAGGTGCGCCTGATTTAAGTCTGAAGGCCATGGAAAGAAAGGCCTTACAATTAGAACTACTGAAGGATTAAAAGCAATAATGAAGACATAGAAACTCATACGTGGGAAAACAAAACAAATTAGATATGATTATAATGTGAAGACGAAGGTGTGAGGAACATGAGTGGAAAGGTGAACTTGTATCAAATCACGGTATCTTGCCTTTTAAGGAGTATGTACTTTATTGTAGAGGGTAGCCATTGAACGGTTTGACATAGATTTGCAGGTTATTTATTTTTATTTATTTATTTGTTTTTTTGACAGTCTCAGTATGTTGCCCTCAGTGGAGTGCTGTGACGTCACAGCTCACAGCAACCTTAAACTCTTGGGGTTAAGTGATTCTCTTGCCTCAATCTCCAAAGTAGCTGGGACTACAGGCGCCCACCACAACACCTGGCTATTTTTTTTTGTTGTTATTGTCATCGTTTAGCAGGCCCAGGCTGAGTTTGAACCCAGCAGCCCTGGTGTATGTTTCCGATGCCCTAACCACTGAGCTACGAGTGCCTAGCTACATTTGCAATTTTTAGACTGACCACTTTGATGATAGTGTGGTAGATGGCCATGTTAGGAGATGGGGACAAGTCATGACAAGTCAAGGAGACAAGACAGGACACTATTGTAGTAATTCAGGCAAGGTGAGGTTTTGACTTTGAAAAGTAATAACTACAAAGAAAAAAAGATTTTTTTTCAAGAAATGTTGAAGAGATATGTCAATAGGATATGAAAATTGAATTTAGGGGGACAGTCCTTCATGACTTCATTACAGACTTAGGTTAAAGAATGCCTGGGGTGTCATTAAACTGGGAAACAAGTTTGGATCAGAAGGTGCATTGAAGGATGATTTCCATTTGTGGCAAGTGAGTGGAGAGGCCTCATAGGTAGTTAAACTTCTACAGTTGTGAAGAGATAGCAAAGGTGGAGATTTGTGAGTCCTTGTGGTTAAGAGTGAAGAAATGGCCTAAGCTGAGGACTCTCCACACTCCTGGGGTAATTAGCATTTAAGAATGAATGCAGAAGTCCAGTGGTGCCTCACCCCTGTAATCATAGCACTCTGGGAGGTTGGGGTGGGTGGATTTCTTGAGCTCTGGAGTTCAAGACCAGTCTGAGCAAGAACAAGATCCCATCTCTACTGAAAAATAGAAGAAAAGTAGCCAGGCATTGTGGCAGGCCCCTGTAGTCCCAGCTACTGGAGAGGCTGAGGCAAGAGAATTGCTTGAGCCCAAGAGTTCAAGGTTGCTACGAGCTATGACGCCATGGCACTCTACTGAGGGCAACAGAGTGAGACCCTGTTTCAAAAAAATGAAAAGTGAATCTCTTTTACATAAGTGATTTATTGATTTTTTGGGGTTTTGATGGCTACTGAGTCTGACTTCACATTTTGTGAATGAAGTGTTACCTGTCTTTAGGGTTAGTAGCTTCCCTATGGTCATTTAACAAGTCTGTTATTCTATTAAAGGAGAGGTGGTTTTGATCCCCTGTCTGTTTTCCTCAGCTCTGTTCCTCCGAACCTCAGTGGTCAGACCTGCTTATGTTTCAGCATTTCTCCAGGACCGACCTGCCCCAGGATGGTGTGGAGCGCAGCACATACACCTGTCACCGAGCCACCACTGTATGTTCTCTCCAGCATTGCTGCTTTCTGGGCTCTGGCTGTCTTCACCTAGACTAATTGTCACAGCTTTAGTAGAACTTTCTATCTGTGAGAAGGAGTCTTTGTGTCCAGCTGTGTCATACGAAGTTTACACCTTTGGGCAGACAGTATCAGCATGGTTGAATGATGCCATTTATGTTCACTGAGGACCTTCTAGCCTAAGTTTTAGAAAATATTTACATGTCTTAATAAGAAAAGCTCTGTGGGAAGAGTCTGCTCAATATAGTTCAGTCACTCTTATTTTATTTGGCTAATGGAGAAGAGCCAGATATGGATAATTGAAAATAATGGGTAATTTAGAAGTCATGTCTTATTGACTGCACCCTGTGTATATATAGTTGACTTGCTTATTTTTTTAGGTTGACTTTAAACCATAAGATATTTCCTAGATAAATGCTTTTAAAATATCATTAAAGTTAGTCTTTTGGGTACAGTGCACACT
Organism: Perodicticus potto; assembly: GCA_963574655.1. NCBI lineage: Eukaryota > Metazoa > Chordata > Mammalia > Primates > Lorisidae > Perodicticus > Perodicticus potto. The sequence goes on from CAUYRH010116092.1 coordinate 6,963, forward strand.
GTCTGGATGAAGGGCACAATTATTGTATAATCTTGACTCACTCTGTACACAAACAAAGTATGTAAATAAAACATAGGTACCCCCAACAATTCTGAAATTTAAAAAAAATTTACAAAAACAAATAAATCTACAATCAAGAAAAAAATATTATTAAAATTAGTCTTAGGAAATCTGTTGATGAATAATGTTAATTGCGTTTCCATTTTAAAATCTGTAGAGATCAGTACATTATAGAGAAAGATTTCTCTTCATTCTTAACCACAAAGAGTTGCATTTGAGTTACGGGATTAGGCAAGTATAATTTTTCTGATTTTTAGAACTTACTATCTTTGAAAAGATGTTGTTTCTAGATTCCTGTGCTTAGCTCAATTAAATTTAGCAGGGTGGTTTTAACTTTGTAGTTCATGGAGCTGAAGAAAGTTGTATACATAGTTTTTTTTTTTTTTTTTTTTTTTAAGATAGAGCCTCAAGCTCTCATCCTGGATAGAGTGCCGTTACAGCTCACAGCAACCTCCAATTCCTGGGCTCAAGCGAGTCTCTTGCCTCGGCCTCCCAAGTAGCTGGGACTACAGGCGCCCGCCACAATGCCCGGCCATTTTTGGGTGCAGCCGTTAATGTTGTTTGGCCGGCCCGGGCTGGATTCGAACCCGCCAGCTCAGGTGTACGTGGCTGGCGCCTTAGCCCATTGAACTACAGGCACCGAGCTAGTATACATAGATTTTTATGTATGCCCCCAGGTGCCTTTTTTCTGGGAAGAACCTACATCCTTGTATCACATTTCCAAAGGGATCTGTAACTGAAAGAAAATAAAGCCTCTCAAATAAATGTTTGAAGCTTTATATTGCTTTTCATTTGCTTAAAAGAAGTTTCCATGTCCATAACTGTTGGGGGCTATTTTATAAATAATGTGGCAGAAGGGCCATGATCCTAAAAGTTGACATCAGAACTAAAGTGAATATGTCTCCTAATCATTTTGTAGTTGTTGAGATTCCATGTGCTAAAAGACTTCAAAGAAGGGAGAGAGCATATCTCTCAATTACTACTTTTTTTTTTTTTTTTGAAATAGGATCTTGGTATGTTGTCCATGCTGGCTTAATGTCCTGTTTTTACCTCTTACTGTCTTTATACTCAGAGTTAAATCTTATTTGTCAGTTGGGATTGTTCTTTCGCAAATGTTGAACGCGGGAGGTGTGTGTTTCCCTACCTTACGAATCTGGTCCTTTTTGTAGCTGCTTCCAAGGCTGCATCTCTCCACTGGACTAGTGAGAGGGTTGTCAGTGTTTTGCTCCTGGGCCTGCTTCCAGCTGCTTATTTGAATCCTTGTTCTGCAGTGGACTACTCCCTGGCTGCAGCCCTTACTCTCCATAGTCACTGGCAAGTATTTCAAGGCCTTCTGTGTTATGTTGTTTGCGCAATTTGTTTGCTGTGAGCTTGTCTCAGGCATTGCATATAAGGGAGAATTTGATCGAGATGTTTAAGATCTGTAGGAAACTTTAAAATATATATAAAATATTTATAGACCTAGATTTATATAGCTATCTGCCTATTTGATGTCTTCATTTCCATATCTAATAGCATTTTGAATGTAGCATATTACAAAAACCGAATTTCTGATCTCCTCCAAATCTGTTCCTCCTGCACTTCTGCCCATCTGAAGTAGTGGAATTTCCAGTCTTCTATTCAAACCTCGAACCGTCATTATCCTTGACTCCACTAATAGTCTCCTATCTGGTCCCCTTTGTGTCTGTTTCTGACACAGCAGACCCAGATCCAACTAAAATAATTAAGTCAGAACAAGATACTTCCCTTGTGCAAACACTTCTTTGTCTCCTCATGTATAGGTGAAAAGCCTATATGTAAGACTTTTATACAGATTATTTCTGTGAGAGTAAGTTAAAAGTCTTTGGGAGACGGAATGGAAAAACCTGGCTAGCACTCCATTGTTGTTACAGGCCTGGTCACGCAGGAAAAAGGGCCTGCTGACTGGCTTGTGCATGGAGGCAGTGTCTGCAGGCAGACTCTATATGTCTCGGAAATTTCCAAACTACTCCCTAAAGATGGATGACTGCCTCCAGATGGTCTGTTAAAGGTCAAGAATTGTAGGTCCCCCAGAGTTCTGCTTTGTGTCCGTTTGATCTCCTAGAGCTTTGGTTTTTATGGTATGTTACTTCCAATAAGTTAGCATGAGAACAACTTTAGATAAGGTTAGGAATTTTGTTATCAGCTAGGGGTAGACACCCTGAAGCCAGGTGGTTAGGGCCTGGGTCCTTGGGTTTGAGCTATTAAAGTATTGGTTTATGATGCATACGTGCAGTACTGCTTTTATAAATTGTAGTAAAATAAAGATTTCTTGTCACATGCCAGGGAGAGCAGTGATCTTCCTTTTCTGTTAAACAATTTCAACTGCAGGACTTATCCTCTGCCAACATCACTGATATTCACCCTCCCACAACACTCATGTTACTCATTCTAAAGGTCTGAATTCTTAGCATGGTCTGCAGACTGTATGACCTGACTCCCTATTTCTTTCCTCATCTTCAGCTGTTCTTTCCCTCATACATACTGAGTTCCTTGAGATTCCTTGAACATGCCAGGGACAGCCCAGACCTCAGGGCTTTACTGTTACTGTTCCTTATGTTTGAAACTGTCTTTTTCTAATTATATACTTGGCTTATTCCTTTGTCTTCTTGAGATCTTAAATATTGTCTTCTCAATGAAAAGCCTTCCCTAATCACTTACTCAAAATTGCAGTGTCTGTCTTGACATTCCTTATCACTGTCTTCTGTTTTATTTTTCTCAGTAGTGTTTTCTACCTTCGAATACATTATATCATCTTTATGTTTATTATTGTGTATACTACTTTTCATTCCCCCTCTCCCAAGAATGAAAGAACAGATACAGAATCAAATCTATGGGTTAATGAACTATTGTAATGGTAATATGACCACCACCCCCAGGAACCATTAGAACTTAGAGTAATCACTTCCTTGCATTTTGTCATAGTTTTATCACTACAGTGTGCATCTCTAGATATAGTTCAGTTTTGTCCTTTAAAGAAAAAAAGATATATGGGGTTTTTGTTTGTTTACTGTTTTTGTTTTCTGTTACATCTTGTGCCTAGAATAGTACCTCCCACATAATACTCAGTAAATACTTGCTGAATGAATGAATATTGAGCTTCTATTTATTTTATCTGGTATATTTATAAAACTTTCTAAGTTAATGGCACTCCTAAAAGGAGCGTAAAAGGCAGGTTGGGTTCCTCTCGAGTTGTTCGTTTTATTTTGTTTTGCAAGGACAATATGTTGTCATTTTGAGGGTGAAGGATTGTTACAACTGGCAGAACTTTGAGAAGTATCTTAACCAGTCCTTTCATGTTACAAATGTGGAAAGTCAACCCCAGGGAGGTATGTGATTTGTCAGAAAAATTTTCTAGCTAGCAATAAAAGGGGATTTTAATTACTTAGTTTTCTAGGGCTGGTTAAGAGAATTAACTTTTTTACTAGATAGACTTTTCAAAGTAAAGGATTCCATTTGCATGCTAAATATTAGATCACAAATATGTAAGTATTTCTCTAATGTGTGATCCATCTTGAAAGAATAACCTCTTATTTGTACTTCAGTTCCTGAACACCCAATCTCTTTTAACCTATGTTAATTGGGCTTAATCGCAACTATTTTACATGAATCATTCCTACTAAGGTCATCAAAGACCTTCATCTTTCCAAATTTAGTTGTCTGTTCTCTGTTCTCTGCTTATTTGAACTCTCGGGAGCCTTCCATTCTCTCCTTAAATTACTTTTCTAAGGCTTTCCAGATGCCATACGTGTCTCCTTTGCTAGATCCGTCTTTCTCCTCTTGTTTGACCTCTGAATGATAAAGTTTCCAAGGCTCTGTCTTAATTTCTCTTTTTGTATACTTTCCCTAGGGGAGCTCAGATCTTACCTCTTTTCCTGTGTTGTAGACTTGCATATCCAGTTGTCTAATTGACACATCCATGATAGTCATTTTTTTTTTTTTTTTTTTTTTGGTAGAGACAGAGTCTCACATTATCGCCCTCAGTGGAGTTCCATGGCATCACACAGCTCCAACTCCTGGGCTTAGGCAATTCTCTCGCCTCAGCCTCCCGAGTAGCTGGGACTACAGGCGCCCGCCACAACACCCGGCTATTTTTCTGTTTTGCAGTTTGGCCGAGGCCAGGTTTGAACCGGCCACCTTCCGTATATGGGGCCAACGCCTTACTCGATGAGCCACAGGCGCCGCCCGTTTGATAGTCATTTTAACTAGCCTTTTTTCCCTTCCCAAATCTCCTTTGATTTCCCCTCAAAACCTCCTCCTCAATTAAATATAGTTGCTCAAGCTAAAAATTCTAGGATTCATTCTAGATATTTTTTTTGTTTTACCCCATTTGTAATCCATCACCTCTTTCTTTAGTTCTTTCTTCAAAGCCTGAATTACATGTTACACCATCTCCCCTGTCACCAGCCTAAGTTAAGCCAAAAGAGTCTTGCCTAGGCCACTTTAGTTGCCTTCTCACTAGTTTCCTAGTTCTGTGTTTGACCCCTTCTCCTACCCACACTGTCCATTTGCCATATTATAGTCCGAGTGACCTTTTTTGAAAAATAAAATTACATTTCCCCCAAAGAAAATATGCAAGTGGCCAATAAAAAAATTGCTCAACATGATTTGTCATTAGCGAAATGCAAATTAAAAGTACAGTAATGAGATATGACTTCCCACGCATTAGCATGGCTAGGATAAAAGATAGATAATAATAAGAATAGCTGTGGACTTGGAGAATTTGGAATCTTCATACATTTCTGCTGGGAATGTAAAATGTTGCAGCAACTTTAGAAAACAGTTCAACAGTTCCAACAAAATTAAACATAGAATTATCATATGATGCAGCAATTCCACTTTTAAATGTATATCCAAGAGAATTGAAAATACGAGTATATGTGACCACACAAAACGTGTAGGGATGATCATAGCAGCAGCATTTATAATAGCCAAAAAGTGGAAACTATCCAAATGTCTGTTGACTATTGAATAGCTAACCAAAAGATAGCATATTTATACGACAGAATATTATTTTTCTTTTGAGGCAGAGTTTCACTATGTTGCCCCGGGTAGAGTGCTCACAGCTCATAGCAACCTCAAACTCTTGGTTTTAAGTTATCCTCTTGCCTCAGCCTCCCAAGTAGCTAGGTCTACAGGCGCCCACCACAACGCCTAGCTTGTTTTTCTATTTTTAATAGAGACGGGGTCTCACTCTTGCTCAATCTTATCTTGAACTCCTGAGCTCAGTCAGTCCACCTGTCTGGGCCTCCCAGAGTGCTAAGATAACAGGCATGAGCTGCCACACTTGACCTGGGAATGAAGTATTAATACATGCTACCATATGGATGAACATTGAAAACATTTTGCTAAGTGAAAGAAAGTTGACACACAGTCACATATTGTATGGTTTCATTTATTGACACACAGTCACATATTGTATGGTTTCATTTATATGGTCCAGAATAGGTATATCCATAGAGACAGAAAAAAGATGAGTGATTTTCTACCCATTAGTCTAGTCTAAAGAGTGGAGGATTTCTTTTGAGGGTGAAGAAAATGTCCTGGAATTAAACAGGGTTTATGGTTGCACAACTGTGTGATACACTAAAACCCACTGGATCGTGCACTTAAACGTGAGTTGTACGGTGGGTACAGTGGCTCACACCTGTAGTCCTAGCACTCTGGGAGGCTGAGGTGGGAGGATTGCTCAAGTTCAGGAGTTTGAGACCAGCCTAAGTAAGAGTGAGACCCCATCTCTACTAAAAAAAAAAATAGAAAACTTAGTTAGGTGTGGTGTCATGCACCTGTAGTCCCAGCTACTGATGAGGCTGACACAGGAAAATTGCTTGAGCCTGGAGTTTGAGGTAAAAAAAAAAAAAAGGGGGCGGTGCCTGTGGCTCAGTGAGTAGGGCGCAGGCCCCATATACGGAGGGTGGCAGGTTCAAACCCAGCCACAGCCAAACTGCAACAACAACAAAGAAAATAGCTGGGCGTTGTGGTGGGCGCCTGTAGTCCCAGCTGCTCAGGAGGCTGAGGCTAGAGAATCGCCTAAGCCCAAGAGCTGGAGGTTGCTGTGAGCTGTGATGCCACAGCACTCTACCAAGGGCAACAAAATGAAACTCTGTCTCTTAAAAAAAAAAAAAACAAAGAAAAAGAATTAGGGTATGTGAATTAAATGTCAATGAAACTATTATAAAAATAGTAAAATTAGGTCACTCTTTACATAGGACATTTCCTGCTTAAAACATATCAGTGGTTTCCTATTGTATTTCAAATGTAATTCACACTCTTAATCGTGACTGTCAAGGCCCGGTGCGGTCTGCTCCTGCTTCTGATCTCTGCTTCACTCATGCGCTCCAGCCCCACTGACCTGACTGTATTCAGAGATGCCACTTTTGTTTGGAATGTTCTTATTCAGGCCATCCTTTCTAAAGTATTTCTTCATTGTACATAAAATATTTACTTTTTCTTTCTTGTTCACTAGAGTATTTGTTTTATAAGGGCAGGGTTGCTGTCTATTTACTATACTCCCGACATCTATGACAAGGTTCTGGCACATAATATCTGCTTAGTAAATTGTGTTTGAATTAATAAACTAAGATTTTTTGCTTTAGTTAATAAGATTTATAAATAGAGTAGTGATTAGTTACCATTTCTTATATAAATGACTCTGGAGAATTGAATAAAAGAGTAGAAAGATAACTTTATTACATTATTAGGAAATTTTTGATTCCTTCCTTTTGATTTATGATTCTTGTTACCGTGAGTTGGTATTGTTTTGGCATCTTAAAGTATGAAGTAGTTTCACCTATAAAAAAGGCTACCCAGAATCCCCCAAGAAGCGACAATTACTGGAATGGCAAATAGGGACATTGCATTTTGAATTTGACTAATTATTTTTTAATTTGTGATTTTTCATTTGTGCTATGATTTTTTTTTTTCTTTAGGGGCCTTGGACAAGTTGTTACAGACTATGTTCATGGGGACACAACGCAGAAAACTGCTAAGGCAGGCCTTCTGGCACTTTCAGCTTTAACCTTTGCTGGGCTTTGTTATTTCAACTATCATGATGTGGGTATCTGCAGAGCTGTTGCCATGCTGTGGAAACTCCGACCTTTTTGACTTTATACCTTAAGAATTGATTGTATGCCTCTTTGCCTCTGCTTTGTCATGCCATTCAACTCATAATAAGGAAGAAATAATTAAGTCCATTGGTGGACAAAGCTCTTGCTATAATCGTGTGGTTATTTTCAAATGTTAATTTTTGAGGAAAAGGTTTGAGAGGTATTATGGCCAAGAAATTTTAAGACTGAGTTACATATTACAGTGAGTTAATGGAGTTGTCTCTCAACTTCTGACAAGACTCACAGTTTAACAAAACTTTATGCAACTATATGAGCTTTTGCCTTTTAATTTATCAGTCTAAGAGATTTCAACTTTATTACTATCAACACATGATCAGACTTCTATATTTGGTCTGGGAATAAGGGACAAAGGGAAAGACTGTTAATTCATGAATAATAACTTTGCAGAAAATTAGATGGTTTAATTTTTGAAAAAATCCCTCTCTGCTCAGTTGATACCAGCTACTGATGGTTACATATCCTAGGGAAACTCTAAAATTAGGAAATACTGATATCTTTCTCACATTCTGGATTCTAAATCCTAGGAAGCAAAGCTTAGAGAGCTTCTGAATGTAGAGAAGTTCCATGTAAGGACTAGATGCCCCTTGTAGATGTATCAAAATACTATAAATTCTAAACTGAGACTTAATCCTCAAATGTGTTTACTTGTTCTAAAATCTGTCCACAAATATAATGTATAAGTAATAAATTGTTATTTTCCCATTGTAGAACCCCAACATGAAAATGTATTCTATGAAAATAAATTTTTAAAAATGTTGTTTAATAAAAGTATGCTACTCTTTTATGTATTAAATGTCCCTATTTTTTTTTTCTTTTGGAGACAGAGTCTTACTATGTCACCCTCGGTAGGGTGCCATGGCATCACAGCTCACAGCAACCTCAAACTCTTGGGCTTAAGCGATTCTCTTGCCTCAGCCTCCCGAGTGCCTGGGACTACAGGCGCCCACCATAACACCTGGCTATTTTTTGGTTGCAGTTGTCATTGTTGTTTGGCAGGTCTGGGCCACCTTTGGTGTATGTGGCCGATGCCTTACTCAATGAGCTACAGGTGCCGAGCCAGTCTAGTTTTATTTATTAGAATTAAGTTTGTCTGTTGCATGCACAGCACTAAAGCAGAGCTGAGTATTTAAATTTTCTTTTGGATCTAAGCCAGTAGTTCTCAACTTTCCTAACACCGGGATTTATTTTCATTGTTACAAAGGGGTTGCAACCCATAGGTTGAGAACCACTGGTCTAAGCACTTAGGTAAATCAAACAAAAGGACTGTAATACAAAAAGGAATTACATGTAAAAGTAGTTTGGTATGAATAGAGTATTAAGATTTAGTGCTAATGGTCGGCACCTCTGGCTCAAAGGAGTAGGGTGCCAGACCCATGTGCTGGAGGTGGCAGGTTCAAACCCACCCCCGGCCAAAAACTGCAAAAAAAAGATTTAGTGGTAAGAATTAGAATTGTGTCCAGATTATCATGTCCTGTGATCACCAGCCTTTGGAATTCAGATCCATTCTCAATTGGTCTGGCCCAAGAGTTGGCTGTAGGATGGTGCTTTCCTCCAGCTCTGTAGTGTAATTGGGACTTAGCTCGTTTCACTCACCCGGGACCTTCCTGGGCGGCTGAGGCTAACAAAGGGTAGCTGGCTAGAAGGGTAAGTCTTCATGAATGTCTGTGTGGTAGGGGTTAAAGACAAGCTTCCTTTAATGTGCCTGTGGACTTATAGGAGATTCAGATGTGCATTAAGGGTTTAGGAAGAAGTGATTAATTCTCCTTTGAGGTAGGTAAAAAGTTTCAAAAGGGAATGATGCCGGAATGGCAGTGGCACACCAGTGGTGGTAGTGGTGAGACCAGTGCACCTTAGAGGAAAGACTGCTTTATTGCTGACATTGTTTAGAATTGCTGGTGCTTTTAGTCAATATTATTTTAAAATTCTCTTTAGACCATGGGCTACTCCACCCCTGCTCCTTAGTGTTGTTCGTCCCCTCCCCCAGCCCCTTGTACACCACTGCTGTATAATGGAGTGATGGAATGGAGTTTTCCTTCAAGTCACAATTGGGAGGGCAGTGACTGGATAAAATGGGAATCCTGAAGCCATTACCAATAGTATCAGAACCTAGTTTGGATCTGGAAGGCTGTCTAGTGCTAATTTTGTTAGATGATGATGTAAAAGTTGGTTTGGTAATTAGGATGGATCTGAGCTGTCTATTTAGGAAATCAGTGGGTTGCTGTGAGCTGCTGGAGCAACAGGGAAAATGAAGCAAGGGAAACCGAAATAGGAAGTTTCTGAGGGTAAGTAGATCAGAACTGTGCCTTAGAAAGTGTTTATGTGCCATTAGGCAGATTGAGAAGCTGAGACGCAGAAGGATCTGCAAGGGGATAGAGGTAGAAGAAAGGGCCTGAACTTTGAAAGTGGCAGTGGAAGTAGGGGTCAATTTCAAAAGGTATTGTAGAAATCAAAAACATTCCTTCCTGGCTCAGAGTGGTAGCGCAAGACTGTAATCTTAGCACTGCAGGAGGCCAAGGCAGGAGGATCTGTTGAGCTTAGGAATTTGAGACCAGCCTGAGCGGGAGTGAGACCTCTGTATGCAAACGACATGATCATATATGTAGAAAACTACACCCACAAAAAAAATAAAATAAAATAAACTTCAAAAAAAAAAAAAAGAGTGAGACCCCATCTTTATGAAAAAGTAGAAAAAATTAGCTGAACATTTGTGGCAAGTACCTATAATCCCAGGTACTTGGGAAGCTGAGGCAGGAGGACTGCCTGAACTCAGGAGTTTGAGGTTGCTGTGAGCTAGGCCGATGCCATGGCACTTGAGTCTAGGCAACAGAGTGAGATTGTGTTTCAAAAACAAAAACAGAGGCCCGTCGCCCATAGCACAGTGGTTAGGGCACCAGCCACATGTACTGGGGCTGGTGAGTTTGAACCATGCCAGGGCCTGCTAAACAACAATGACAATAACAAGAAAATAGCTGGGTATTGTGGTGGGTGCCTGTAGTGCCAGCTACTGGGAGGTTGAGGCAAGAGAATCACTTTAGCCCAAGAGTTAGAGGTTGCTGTGAGCTGTGATGCCACTGCACTCTATGGAGGGTGACATAGTGAGACTTTGTCTCAAAACAACTCCCAAAAAACAAAAACCAAAAACAGCCAAAAAACTCCTTTCATCTGAAAGATACTAAATACATCCTGTAATTGGCCCCGTGCCAGGTACTGTGGGTAAAGAGAGAAACTTTTATCTGCCCTTTATAGGAATTCATAGTCTAATTGTGGCAACAGATAAATGACTGCAGTGCAGGTGTGATAAAGTGCAATGACAGCGAAGCACTTCAGGCAATAACGTAACAAAAGGAGTAGTAGGAATTTGCCTGCAGGTTTTCTGGAAGAGAAGATTCTTGAAAGATAAGTTGCTGACAATGGCCAAGAAAACAGGGGTGAGGTGTGGAGTTGAATGAAGAACAGTAGACCAAGCAGAAGATGGCCCACAACTGGGCCAGGCATTGTGGTTTTTGCCAGTAATCCTAGCACGTTTGGCGGGCTGAGGCGGGAGTACTGCTTGGTATCTGGAGTTCAAGACAATTTGGTATGACTTTCTAGAGGGACTGATTGTAGAGGACCTTGTTTGATATGTAAGTGTTATAACTGAGACTTTGTCTTGATGGCGATAAGGAGTCACTGAAGACTTAATTATTCAAATGTCATGGTCAGATTTTTATTTTAAGTAGGTTATGCTGCCAGCTTTGTAAAGTATGGATTTGAGGGAGGTAGGCATGGAACAGAGATTATTGCAATGGCCGAAAAAAGAAATGATGAATTTCAAAGGTGGTAGTAGCCCGAATGAAGGAGAAAGTAAGTTCTACAGATAACTTAAAACTCAGAATCAGTAAGAGTTATACCAGGGTGTGAAAGACTGAGTGAGAAAAGAGTTTATGCTCAATTTCTTTTTCATAATTAGGTGGACAAGAGGTGGTGTCAGTGGTGAAAGTTGTTTTTTGTTTTTTTTTTTGAGACAGTTTCACTTTGTCACCCTCAGTAGAGTGCAGTAGTGTCAGCAGCTCACAGCAACCTCACACTCTTGGGCTGGAGCGATCCTCTTGCGTCAGCCTCCCCAGTAGCTGGGACAACAGGCATCTGCCACAACACCTGGCTATTTTTAGAAATGGGGTCTCGCTCTTGCGCAGGCTGATCTTGAACCTGTGAGCTCAGGCAACCTACCCGCCTCGGCCCCCCAGAATGCTAGGATTACAGGCATGAGCCACTGCGCCCGGCCTGGAGGAAGTTTTTGAAGGAAAACTAGATATGGTAGTGGAGGGATAGGTGACTATTAAAATTTTGAATTTCTGAGATACCCAGGAAGAGACAGAATTTGTAGACTTCTATTTCTGGCAATATGGCAGACTGAATTTTAGAAAATATTTTGATATGAAGCCTGTAAGGATGTTAAACAACAAAAACACCCTTAAAAACGTATTACTGAGTTTGCTAGAGGAAATCCTCTGAAGCCAGAACGAAATGAGCATGCCTTTAGGGAGATAAGCAAATGTAGAGGGTCTTTGACCTGGGAGCATCTGCTCTTCCTAGATGGCATAGAGGTTTATTCTTAAAAAGGTGGCGCACAACCCAGGAACAAAGCTTGGGGCTCAAATCAGGGAATTAGAGTGACAACTGCCTAAAACCAGCAACCACAAAGAGTTCTATACTCAGAGAAAAGGTGAATTAGAAAAAATTTTGGCTGGACACAGTGGCTCATGCCTGTAATCCTAGCACTCTGGGAGGCTAAGGATGTTGGATTGTCTGAGCTCAGGAATTTGGGACCAGCCTGAGCAAGAGCGAGACCGGGTCTCTAACAAAAATAGAAATACTAGCCAGCATTGTGGCAGGCACCTGCAGTTCCAGCTACTTGGTAGGCTGAGGCAAGAGGATCACTTGAGCCCAAGATTTTGAGGTTACTGTGAGCTGTGACACCACTGCACTCTACCAGGGTCAAGAAAGTGAGACTCTTTAAAAAAACAAAACAAACCAAAAAACCCCACTCCTGCCTGCTGGACTTTGAATTCCAGCTGCGCCTCCCCCATGCGCAGACTTTTTGACATGGTAGGGCCACCTCAGCCCTTCCCTTGTGGCTTTCTCTAGTGGCACCCCTGATCCCACTCGTGCTCACCTTTGTGGAGTCTGAACATAGGCTCACCCAACCCTGCCCCACCTAGTCTCACCCCCCATCATCTGCCTCAGAAGGGTGGAGCACAAGAAGGAGTTCAGGCCCCACTCATTGCCTGGGACGCTTAGTGTTCCTGCTGATTGATTGGGGCCAGGCACAGATCCCTAAGACTCCACCACAGCTGGCTCTCTCCTGCAAGCGCCACCTGCTGGTAGGGAGATCAACACACAGCCTATTATCGCACTTAACTGATTCAATCCCACAGGTTTTAGCTGACTCTTCACCCACAAGTACCACCTACTGATCTAGAGATTAAACTAGGTACCCCAATATAATTCATACTTGTTTCCCATAGGGCTGAGGAAAGAGGAAAGATTTCAAAGATTTCCATCTTCTTAAAAATATGCAGGGAATGTGCCCACACACATAGTACCCACCACTACAACCTAAAAATAATTGACAAATAGCACCAGGGAAGACCAACACACTAAGCTACCCTTGTATTCATGGTGTTCAAGGTATTCCTTCAGAACTTGGCCCCCCTGAAAGTACCCACAAGAACACCAAGGTCCTAAGGTCCTTAACCAACATAGGTGATGGTCACCCTTAAGAAGGAGGGAGGCGGGGCACAGTGACTCATGCTTGTGAGCCACTCTTTCTAAAAAAAAAAAAGCCTTTCAGCTGGAGACAACATCTTTCAGGAATTCACCAAAATGATGAACACAAAGGGAAAGAAGAGAGGCACCCGATACATGTTTTCTAGGCCTTTTCGAAAATACAGAGTTGTTCCTTTGGCCACATATGTGCAAATCTACAAGAAAGGTGATATTGTAGACATCAAGGGAATGGAAACTGTTCAAAACAGCATGCCACACAAATGTCACCATGGCAAAACTGGAAGAGTCTACAGTGTCACCTGGCATGCTGTTGGCATTGTTATAAAGAATTTAAGGGCAGGTTTCTTTGCAAGAGGATTAATGTTCATATTGAGCATAGTAATCACTCTAAGAGCTGAGATAGCTTCCTGACATGCGTGAAGGAAAATCAGAAAAAGAAGGAAGCCAAAGAAAAAGCTACCTGGGTTCAACATAAGTGCCACCATGCTCCACCCAGGGAAGCCCACTGTGTGAGAACCAGTGGACGGGAGCCTGAGCTGCTGGAACCTATTCCTTATGAATTTATGGCATAATAGGTGTAAAGAATAAAATGCTACTGTAAAAAAAGGGGTAAAGGGGAAGCCCTATTTAACCCAAAGAAAATTCTAAAACCAAGTGAGAGCTGCTCCAGATAAGGAATCAGTGCAAGAACTCCATTAAGTATAAAAAAATCAAAGTGAAAAGACTCCTCTTAGTGCCAAAAGGAACACACTACCTCTCTGGGGATGGGTCCCAGCCAAAATGAAAATACTGAAATGACAGATAAAGATGCCAAATAGGGATTGTAAGGAAGCGCAATGAGACCCAAGAGAAAATGGAAAACCAACCAAAAGAAACCAGAAAAGTAATTCAGGAAATGGATAAAAAACATATGAAAGAGATAGCTGTATTATAAAAAAGCTAACTTCTGGAAGTGAAATTTTCATTTAGGGAAATGCAAAACACAGTGGAAAGTTTTAAGAATAGACTAGACAAAAAAAAAAAAAAAAAAAAAAAAAAAAAAAAAAAGAAAATAACAACCAAAAAAAAAATTTTAGAGTTTTAAAAAAATAATTAAAAAATTACCAAGTCAGAAAAAAAAAAGAAACAAAGAATATAAAT
>CAUYRH010116093.1:0-26881 GCA_963574655.1 Perodicticus potto
TTTTTTTTTTTTTTGAGACAGAGCCTCAAGCTGTCACCCTGGATAGAGTGCTGTGGCATCATAGCTCACAGCAACCTCCAATTCCTGGGCTCAAGCGAGTCTCCTGCCTCTGCCTCCCAAGTAGCTGGGACTGCGGGCGCCCACCACAACGCCTGGCTATTTTTGGATTGCAGCTGTCATCGTTGTTTGGCTGGCCCAGGTTGGATTCGAACCTGCCAGCTCAGGTGTACGTGGCTGGCGCCTTAGCCCGCTGAGCCACAGGCACCGAGCCTTTTTGTACATTTTCATTCCTCTTTAGACAAACACAGGATTGGACTACTGGGTTGTATGGTAAGTTTATGTTTAACCTTGTAAGAATCTGCCAAACTCTTTTCCACACGGATGTACTTGTTTATGTTCTCACCAGCAGTGTATGAAGATCTAGTTGCTCTGTATCCTCACCAGCACATGGTTGGTGTGGTCAGTATGGTCAGTCATTCTAGCCATTGCTCTGGACATGTAGCAGGTGGTTTTAATTTGCATTTCCTGGCTGGGTGAGGTGGCTTGCACCCTTAATGCTAACACTCTGGGAGGCCAAGGCAGGGGGATCCCTGGAGCTCAAGAGTTTGAGACCAGGTGTGGTGCCTATGACTCATTGAGTAGGGCGCCGGCCTCATATACCGAAGGTGGTGGGTTCAAGTCCGGCCTCGACCGAACTGCAAAAACAGAAAAATAGCCGGGCGTTGTGGCGGGCGCCTGTAGTCCAGCTACTTGGGAGGTTGAGGCAAGAGAATCGCCTAAGCCCAGGAGTTGGAGGTTGCTGTGAGCTGTGTGACGCCACAGCACTCTACTGAGGGCAATAAAGTGAGACTCTGTCTCTACAAAAAAAAAAAAAAGGGTTTGAGACCAGCCTGAGTAAGAGTAAGACCCCATCTCTACTAAAAGTAAAAAAAAAGGAAAAAAAAAAAAATAGCAGGGCGTGAGAGCAGGTGCCTGTAGTCCCAGCTACTCCAGAGGCTGAGGAAGGTGTATCATTTGAGCCCAGGAGTTTGAGGTTGCTGTGAGCTATGATGCTACAGAACTCTAGCAAGAGTGACAGAGTGTGACTCTGTCTCAAAAAAAAAAAAAAAAATCCACCTGCCTCAGCCTCCCAGAGTGCTAGGATTATAGGTGTGAGCCACTGTGCACAGCCTCAATCCGTGCTTTGATGCCATGTCTAAAAAAAGCTTGCCTAATCTGAAGTCTGTACGATTTTCTCCTACATTTTTTTCTAGTTTTACGCGTTACAGTTTGACTTATGACTTTGAGTGAATTTTGTGATAAGATGCAAAGTATGGGTTCATTACTTTTGCACACAAATGTCCCATTATCACAGCATCATTTGTTGAATATTCGTAATTACTTTTGACACTATTGTTTTTCGAAGGGCTTCTGGGGGTAGGAGTGCATAAAGGAACCTCTGGCCCCGTTCTGCAGTGTAGAGTCACCTGCCCCATGCAGCCTTCACAACTCAGGGCTCCGGCCTACTGCAGTTCTTTGCTGGTAGAAGCAAAGAGCTTTGTTTCTAATCTCCTACCTCTGCTCTCTCTTCCTGAAATCTGCATAAAACAGACCATAAAAGGGCAGGGTAGCCTCGAGGTCTGGCAACGTCCCTTTGAAAATAAACAAGTGAAGAAACTAAAAAGCAGCAGCCACCTCTGGGGACTACTCAGGAGAGAGTTCAGTGCCGGTGCATCCGCTGCGGGCGCGTGGCTCTCCGGCCTGGCCGGCGGCAGGTCGGATACGGCAAAGCCAAACAGGATCCCGATTGCTTCAGATGTCACCTCTGGCCAGAGAGACCCCTGTTGCCTTTGCAGCGAGCACCTAATCATGTAGTGGGGGTGGGGGTGGCAGGCTGAATGAGTTTCATAGCTGAACAGCCTTCCTCATACATCTTCTTCTCGGACCCCACACAACCCAGGGAGGCAGGCAAGGCAGGAACAGTGACCTTGTCTTACAGGTAGAGAAGCTGAGGAACAGGAGGGTGAAGAAATGAATGGGGTTGGGATGTGGGGCACAGCTTCATTGAGATCTAATTTACATCCCCTTAAAGGCCCCATCTTCAGTCCCAATTCAATGGGTTTTAATAAATTCACACAGTTGTATGATTGTCTGCACAATCCAGCTTTAGGATGTTTTCAGAAACCATTCCCTTCTACCTCTTTGTGGTCAATCCCCACTCCCAGCCCCAGGCAACCCAGGCTCTGTCTCCATAGTTTTGCTTTTTTTTAGAAATTTCATATAAATGGAATCATACAGTATGTAGTCACAGTCATGGTGGGATTTCAAGGCAGACAGAATCTTTTCTTTTTTTTGGAGACAGAGTCTCATTTTCTTACCATGGGTAGAGTGCTGTGGCATCATAGCTCACAGCAACCTTAATCTCCTGGGCTCAAATGATCCTCCTGCCTTAGCCTCTGAAGTAGCTGGGACTATGGGCATGCACCACCATGCCCGGGCATTTTTTTTTTTTTTTGAGACAGAGCCTCAAGCTATCGCCCTGGGTAGAGTGCTGTGGCATCATAGCTCACAGCAACCTCAATCTCCTGGGCTCAAAGGATCCTCCTGCCTTAGCCTCTGAAGCAGCTGGGACTATGGGCATGCACCACCATGCCCGGGTATTTTTTTTTTTTTTTTGAGACAGAGCCTCAAGCTATCGCCCTGGGTAGAGTGCTGTGGCATCACAACTCACAGCAATCTCCAACTCCTGGGCTTAAGCAATTCTCTTGCCTCAGCATCCCGAGTAGCTGGGGCGCCCACCACACTGCCCAGCTATTTTTTGGTTGTAGTTGCCATTGTTTGGTAGGCCTAGGCCAGATTGGAATCCACTAGCTCTGGTGTATGTGGTTGGTGCCTTAGTGCTTGAGCTACAGATGCCACCCCCAGGTACTTTTTTTTAGTAGAGAGAAGATCTTGATGTTGTTCATGCTGGGCTCAAACTCCCAAAATCAGGTAATCCACCCGCCTCAGACTCCCACAGTGCTGGGATTACAGGCGTGAGCCACCACACCTGGCGTAATGTGAATGTTCTAAATACATTTAAGATGGGCTGGGCTAAGCTATGGTGTTCAATAGGTTAGGTGTATAAAATGCATTTTCAACTTAGGAAATGCATTTTTTTTTTTTTTTTTTTGAGACAGAGTCTCACTTTGTTACCCTCGGTAGAGTGCCATGGCTTCACGGCTCATAGCAACCTCCAGTTCCTGGGCTTAGGCAATTCTCTGTCTCAGCTTCCCGAGTAACTGGGACTACAGGCACCTGCCACAACCCCCAGCTATTTTTTTGTTGCAATTTGGCTGGGGCTGGGTTTGAACCCACCACCCTAGGTATATGGGGCTGGTGCCCTAGTCACTGAGCCACAGATGTGGCCCAGGAAATGCATTTTTAATTTATGGGTTTATTGGGACATAACCCCCACTGAAACTCACTGAGCATATGTACTTTGCTGTTGTATGGTGAAAACAGCCAGGGACATGTGTAAACGAATGAGTGCAGCTGTGTTCCAATAAAACTTTATTTACAAGCTGGGCGTAATGGCTCAGGCCTGTAATCCTAGCACTCTGGAAGGCCAAAGCAGAAGGCTCTCTTAAGCTCAGGAGTTTGGAACCAGCCTGAGTAAGAGTGAGACCCTTGTCTCTTACTAAAAATGAAAGAATTGAGCATTGTGGCAGGTGCCTATAGTCCCAGCTACTCTGGAGGTTGAACCAAGATTGAATGAGCCTAGGAGTTTGAGGTTGCTGTAAGCTAGGCTGATGCCACAGCACTCTAGCATGGGCAGCAGAGTGTAACTGTCTCAAAAAACAAAACAAACCCTCCCCCTCCATTATTTACAAAAACAGGTAGTGGGCTAGATTTATCAACCCTTGGTCTAGTGGAAGACAGGCTGGGTCCCCAAACCTCCTTCCCTGGGTCTCTGCAGTACTCTAGGTCCCTGTCACATCCCTGGCCTCATTATATTTCCATATAATGGGGAGGCAGAGTCCCTGCTCTAACTACATTTCAGGGTCATAGGGAGGTCAAATGAGCTCATCACTGAGGGAGCCCTGAGGGAGAAAACAGGGATTAAGAGCCTCTTGAGGTTTTTTGAAGCAGAGCAGATTTTTTTTTCCCTCTAAATCTGAAGAGAGAAAGCCACTGACCCTAAGTCACCCAGTGCATCCAAGGGCACAGTGGCTTGGGGTGTCCCAAAGGGAGACAGGCCCATCGTCTTGGCACTGGATCCTGGTCTTTGCCTCCTGGAGGCCTCTCCCCCAATCTGAGGGGAGAGAACAACAGTGAGAGAAAAACTTAAAAATGAGTCTCTAACCGGCTGTCCTCCTGAGACTCCTTTCCCCCAGGGTCCCTAAACAGCAAGCGCCTGAGCAGGGATGTTGTCCTCTAATCTCAGCCCTTTGCTTAGGCCCTCCTCCCAGCAGGACGTCCTCCTTTCTGTCTGCTCATCCCACAAGGCCTCACTCAGCTATGGGTCTCCTGGGGCATACCAGGTGGGAAGAGCTGGCTCTTCAGAACTGGAGGCAGCTGGGGTGGGCAGCTCTTCCTGCCCTTTCCCTTCATGCCCTCAACTGGACTTTTTTTATAGACCACCCTTGGTGTCATCATAGCTCACAGCAACCTCAGACTCTTGGGCTCAAAAGATCCTCCTGCCTCAGTCTCCTAAAGTCCCTCAGCTGGGACTACAGGCACCCACCACAATGCCTGGCTAGTTTTTTTATTTTTAGTAGAGATGGGTCTTTGCTCTTGCTTAGTCTGGTCTGAAACTTCTGAGCTAAGGAATCCACCCTCCTTTGCCTCCCAAGGTGCTAGGAAACTGGACTTCTGGTTGCCTAGACATGCTTGAAGATTGAGAGGTTCTGGCATAGAACGCGGGTGAGGATCAGCAAGAAAGCAAAGGAAGCCAGTCCAGGGACAAGGAAAGATTTTCATAGAGGGGAAAAGGAGAAAAGAGACTGACCAGATGTAAGCTCCGCTCCCACAACTGCAAAAGGCTTTTATTAGCCTTATCAGTACAGTTGAAATGGGGCACTGAGCCTAGAGCACCTCCTGGGGCTCTTTTCTAGTTCAGGTCAGGATTTTGGGTATATCCTTAGTGTTAGCCTTATGGATATATCCAGGAACTCTGGCCTCGAGACACTCTAGGAATCTAGGGAGAAGATTCCTGGTTTCTGACCTCATTTTCTAAAATGACTGCACTCCTGTTGGGGTTATGAGTATTCCTTTCCCACAAGGATAACTGTGATAATAACAGCTAACATTTGAGA
Organism: Perodicticus potto; assembly: GCA_963574655.1. Lineage (NCBI taxonomy): Eukaryota > Metazoa > Chordata > Mammalia > Primates > Lorisidae > Perodicticus > Perodicticus potto. The sequence goes on from CAUYRH010116093.1 coordinate 5,277, forward strand.
TTGATTGTGTGCTGGGACTTGTCCTAAGCATTTTGTACATATATTCATTTAATCCTCACAATAGGCACTGTTATTCTCATACCGATGAAGAAACTGAGACCCAGAGAAGTTAAGGTATCTGCCTGAGGTCACACAGTTCTGGAGTGGTGGAGCTCTGGATGCTGAGGATTATAGGAGGGGCTGCCTCTGCCCTTATTATCCTCTGCTTATTTCCTTGTCCTCAGCTGTGAAAACTTACAAGTCCTCTTCACAAGGGAGCACCAAAGAGGAGCAGTTGGGAAAGGGTGTCTCCCAGAAAAATGAGGAGTTGCTCGGTACAGTACATCCTCAGCTCTTCCCTGACACTTGTTGGTCTGGCATGGATGGGAACCTGGACCTGACTTCTTTGCCCTCCCACCCGTCCCCTCGCCACCCCACTTGCCAAGCCCAGGACTTTCATATAACCTAGGGGCATATGGGCGCTCTGGCCAACTGCTGGCCTTCTGTTTGGCCTACCGTCCTAGTTCCCTAGTTGCCTTGCCCTACCTCCAGTCAGGTCTTTTCCAGTCAATGTAGTCATGGGCAGCACCACCCCTAATCCAGCAGAGCCCAGCCCTCCAGCCACCCTTGTGTCATCAAGGAGAAACGAGGAGGTCATCCCATGCCTGGGGTTCTTTCACCATCCTAGTAACTTCCCTGACCTCACCATCAAAATGTTTGCATCCTGGTTCGGCGCCTGTAGTTCAATAGTTAGGGTGCTGGTCACATGTACTGGTGCTGCTGGGTTTGAACCTGGCCAGAGCCTTCTAAAATGTCTGCATCCTCTAATTCCAAACTATGTCCAGCATCTTTCTTGGTGCCCTGGGGCTCAATCATCTGTCTGAAGGAAAAAGGTCAAGTTTGAGTCTTTGCTGCCCAGCACTCGGCATACAGGTGGTACTCAGCAAATGTCTATAATGCCTACATGCCTAGGGCTTGTGCACAGCTGTCCTTAAAGGGAGATGGGAGACAAAGTCAGCTCCACAGAGAGAGAGATACAGAGAAAGCAAACAGAATGGCAAGAAGCCAGAGCCCAAGGGATGTGGAGACAAGAGCCTCAGAGGAACAAGGGAGGAAGGGACGCTGACCTAAACACTGAGAGCAGCACAGACGCTTGGGGAGGATTGAGTCAAGGGCGCTGACAAGTGCCAGCTAAGGCATTTTTTGCCGTTAAGCAAACAAGGCCCTATGATTTGTGTTTTGTCAAGCTGAACTTTCCATATCAGGAGTTTATGCAGCTCAGCAACCAATTCTGGTAAAGACACTGGAACATGTTAAGAAGGAATGGGGCTTGGGAGGAGAGTCAGAAAAAATAAAAAGGAGAGAACATTGGCCTCTAGGTAGTCCACACAGGGAGACTGGGCCCAGACCTGCTGACACAGGGTTCTGCCCCACCCCCCTGGGGCAGCTGACCCAAGGCTGGGTGAGATCAGAGGGGGGGGTGAGCTGGGGGTTGGGGAAGAGTCTGAGCTGAGATGGAAAGGGCCCTGGGAAGGTTCTGGTTCCAGCCTGACTGTAGTCACCACAGGCTAAGAGAAGTCAAGGTTACAATCCACTTGTGCACTGACCCTTCAGAGTCCTTCCTGATCACAGGACAGAGGACCCCAATGTTGAGGAAAGTACAAACTAGTGGCCCTGCTGGAACCCAGGCCTAGGGGCCATTGGGTATTGCTTTTATTTATTCATTTAGAGATGGAGCCTTGTTATGTAGCCTTGGTACAATACCAAAGCCATCATAGCTCACAGCAACCTCCAACTCCTGGGCTGAAGCGATCCTCTCTCAACCTCCCTAGTAGTTCAGACTACAGGTATCCACCACAACGCCCAGCTAGTTTTTAGAGATGGGAGCCTCACTCTTACCACTCAGGCTGGTCTCAGAACTCCTGACCTCCAGCAATCCCTCGGTCTCAGCCTCTCAGTGCTAGGATTACTGGCGTGAGCCCCTGTGCCTGGCCCTTGGGTGTAGCTTTTAAACCAGGGCCCTGACTGGTCATGAGAGCTGGGCCAGGGATAGCCCTGCTGTGTCCTTACCTGCACAAGGTGGCCAACACCACCTGCTTACAGGAAAGTGTTTAGTGGTTTGCATGGTACGTAGCAGGTGCTCAAGAATGACAGCTCTCCTGACCATAGAAGGTGACAGTCCCTGTATGCAAGGGGCTTACCTAGTCCTGTATAGTGAGGGCCATGCAGCCGTGCACAAGAGGCCAGAGCAGCTGGTGAGGTTCTTCCTACCATCACTCTGGCTTTCCTCATTATTATAATGTGACAAAACTACAGAGTATTCATGATTTGAACTTTTTATTTTCTGAAATGGAACCATTGTACATTGTACAAACCATATCTACTGATGGAATAAATAAGTGAAAAATTATACTGCTGTACAACACACCAAAACAAAAAAACGAAAAACAAAAAAACCAGAAAATCATATAAGAGGAAAAAAAATTTAGGTAACAGTGAAAAAAGGTCTTTATGCCTCTAACCAGGTCCTCGGGCGATAGTGAACATTCCAAACCATGACACCGTTTGATAAAGGGAGGTCACCACCCTCTAAGTCGGTCAGCAGCCTTCTGGATTATGGGTATAAGTGCCAGCACTTTGTGGAATGTGTAGCCGCAGCCTCCCCGACTTCAAGTTTTGGGGGGAATTGAGTTTGCCCTGGGAGCCCTTTAGGCCACGGGGCCTGATGTCCCTGGAAGGCTTTCACCTAGGATCCCCCGGCCCTGGCTGGCAGCCGAAAGGTCTTAGATTCTATGGTGGGGGAGGGCAAGGGGTGCAGGGTGGGTGTGGGGCAGCGGCTCCGAGGCACGGACCGCGTCAGGGAAGGAAGCACATCGGATTTCGCAGTCTCATCGTCCCGCATGGAAGGCCCTCTTGGCCAGCGTGGAGTGCAGGGCTGTTGGCGCTTTGCCTGGCGTGGCCGTGGCAAGGCCCAGGTGGTCCCAGCCGCTGGCCCATTCCTACCTTCAGGCACTTCAAAGAAAAACTAGTGACAGCCTCAGTACTGTGGGCATCATCTTCACTCTCAAATCACGTCAACTCCCCTTGCCTGTCCAAAGAGGCCACCGCACACATGTGGCACAGGTGGCCCTCGCCCTTCCGTCTCTGTGGATGTGTGTGTTTGATTCTCCTTCAGCTGTCCTGGTTGCAACTTCTCATTTCCCAAAAAAGAAAAGGATACAAATATCCAAATTCATCTTTCATCAAAATGGAGTTTTTGCTGCAAAGAAAACCATTACTCTAACTTTACAGGATCTGGAGGTGAAGCCCCAGGAGATGCGCTGAGAGGTATCGCATCTGGTCACTTCTGCGGCAGACGCAGAACACAGTTCCCAACAAAACTGACTGCCTGAGGGGCAAAATTGGTTAAGTACAGGATTTTTTTTTTTTTAAAGACAGAGACCTTTCGGCATTGCTAACTTCAACATTAAGATTTTCAAAGTTTTTTGTTTTTTTTTTTTTCCCTTACTTCAGGAGACATTTTGCATGAGGTATTTGAAATTCAGGAACATTTTGATTTTTCTTGAAGTGCAGGAAATAGATAGGCTCCCTTTAAAAAAAAAAAAAAAAGTAAGAGCCTCAGCCTTAGAAATGCTTACAAAATGGAATCTGGCAGACATTTCCCATGGTGGTCAGGAGAAAGACCCACACGTCAGAGGTGGCACCTGAATATGCACCAATTAGCCAAATGAAACAAAACAAAACAAAAAACCACAACAAAACCCGCAATACCCCCCACCCCCGTAACACACAACTCAAAGGGAGTTAGAACTCCAGTGCAGTAAAGAAAGCTCGGGAAAGGGTTGAAGGTCTGAGGAGCCCGTGTACTAAGAGAACCATCCAGGCCTCAGAACCAAATGATTAGGCAGTTCGTCCAAGGGGGCATCTCGCTTTAGTGGGAGGAAGTGGTCCCAGCGCAGTTGGGGATGATGGGGAGAGTCCGTCTCTCCTTCCAGGAGGGTGTGCAAATCTTTCTAATTCCTTGGTGCCTTGTTTCTGGCCTTTGAGGCCCAACCATCAAGGCCTGCTCCCCCCGTGGGGACCAACAGCACGTTCTGGGAATGTTGGCTCCGAGAGTCAGAACGTTATGCAGAAGCAAGCGGATTTTGATCGGCTGCGATCTTGCCTCTCCAAGGCACAGGCCGGGGCACAGGGGGAGGCAGAGGGAAACAAATTACCATGGATTTGAAATCCAAGCAACATCCTAATGAGCGAAAAGTTCAGCACCAGCTATTCCTACCTCCCACTTCCAGTCTCCCCGGCCCTGTTAGCATCTTGCAGTCAGCCAGAGAAGCCATTTCATCTTCGGAGGTCTGGGAGAAGCCGGTGGTAGAGATGGGGGTGGGGGCAACAAGATTGGAAGTGCCAGAAAAATTTAAGGGCTTTGCATGTCCATCTAGGCCATCGTAGCCTTGGAAACAACTAGCCTCAGAGGCCCAGAGGAAGTGAGGGCATGGCAAGCACCCAGCCTGGACCGAAGAGGCCACTCTTGGGGACTATGCCCCATACCTGCAACTCCTCGGGCCTTGGAGGCTGGTGCAGACCCCATCTAGGGCTTGGGAGGGCCTGAGCCCCTGTACCTGGAAATCAGGTGGGCCGAGGAGCTCCCCACTCTGCCTTGCCTGCTCTGATAAAAGTCCTGGGGCATGGAGGAGAGAGGTGAGCATGGTGGCAGCCGCTGCCCCAACAAACCAAGAGGGCACTTTGCAAAAGAAGATGCAAAACAACCAGGAAACATGCCAGAGGTCACCTCAGGGCACAAGGCACAAAAAAGAAAGCAGAAAGAATCGGTTGAACAGTGTGAAAGCCCCAATGAAAAGCGAATTCCTGATCAGTACCACCCTCGCATAGCTTATATCGTTAAATAGAGAAGTGGAAAAAAAAATACAGCAGCAACACAAATGTAATTTTGGCTTCCGAGACAGTGTGCAGACACTCCTGAGCTGCCGACCCGCCTCCCCAAGGACAGTCGCTTAAAGGTTCGAGTGTTTTGCTTCACAGCAGAGTTCTTCAGTGTCTGAGAAGTTATGCCGTTCTAGGTTTTCTTGGATTTGCACTTGGTAAACTTGAAACGTTAGTAGTTCTGTTCGTACCCAAGAGGAGTTGCTCGGGCAAAGTTGTTGTAGAATTAATTGCTGATGTACCTTCCATGAAACGTGGATCGGAGGGTTTCACTTATTTCTACATTTCTTCGGAGTTTTGTTGAGAGGCCTCCAGTTTCATCTTTTTAGAGGGCGGCACTCCTTCCAAATCCTTGGGGGGAAAGGAAGAAAAGAGAAACACAGGTTAGTAGGCCAAGAGCAATTTAGGCCAGATAGTTAAACATCAGCCCACAAGGAATGGAGAGGGAGCATCTGAGCAGTTCAGAGCAGCAGTTCCATCTCAAGGCCCTTATTCTGACTTTAGAGGTTCACAGACCTAGGGAGACCATTACACTCCTGGAACTTTGGGAGGCCTGTGTCGTCTGGCCCCTGCCCAGCCCTGCCATATGTGAACCACGTCCCGACCCAGGACTGTTCTCCACACTCCCTTCATCAACCTAGACTCTCAATCCTCCCATCTGTAATGAAATGCTGGATGTATTACTTATACACAAGTTTCAAGTTTACCCCTCTAGGGCGGCGCCAGTGGCTCAAAGGAGTAGGGCGCTGACCCCATATATTGGAGGTGGCAGGTTCAAAACTGGCCTTGGCCAAAAACCGCAAGGACAAACAAACAAAAAGTTTAAGGCGGTGCTGTTGGCTCAAAAGAGTAGGGCACTGGCCTCATATACCGGAGGTGGTGGGTTCAAACCCGGCCCTGGCCAAAAACTGCAAAAAAAAAAAAAAAATTGTTTACCCCTCTAAATTCTAAGGCCATCTCCGGAAGGTCCAGACCTGCTTTGCCATGTCCTAGACTACTACTGGCCCAGGGCCTAGCCTGGGCCCACTCTCAACCTTTGCTGAATGTACTTTTCTTTTTTTGAGACAGTCTTACTCTGTTGCCTTCGGTAGAGTGCCGTGGTGTCAGACCTCACAGCAACCTCAAACTCTTGGGCTCAGTAATCCTCTAGCAAGGTTGTGTGCGGTGGCTCACGCCTGTAATCCTAGCATTCTGAGAGGCTGAGAAAGGTGTATTGCCTGAGCTCACAGGTTCCAGATCAACCTGAGCCAGAATGAGACCTCGACTCTAAAAATAGCTAGGCGTTGTGGCGGGCACCTGTAGTTATAGCTACTCGGCAGGTTGAGGCAAGAGGATTGCTTGAGCCTAAGAGTCTGAGGTTGCTGGAGGTATGATGCCACTAAGGGCGATAAAGTAAGACTCTGTCTCAAAAAAAAAAAAAAATCCTCTTGCCTCAGCTTCCCGAGTAGCTGGGACTACAGGTGCCCATCATCACACTCTGCTAGTTTGCTCGGGCTGGTCTTGAAGTCCTGAGCTCAAGCAATCCAACTGCCTCAGCCTCCCAGAGTGCTAGAATTTAGCCGTGAGCCATTGTTGAATGTACTTATTAGGTATGTTATTCTGGGGGAAAGGGTCTGTAGCTGTCACCAAATTCCAACAAAGTCCCATGACCCCCCTAAAGGTTCAACATTCATTCACTCAGCTATCACCCAATCATCCAAGGCATCTTCAACCTAATCCGATGTCTGAGACCCAATTCCTAATTACAGACACCCTAAGAGGTACTTCCCACTGGCCTATGAGAAAGCCCAGGCCTGGACAGTACCCAGCAGCCTTCCTCCCTGCACCCCACACTTGGTAGCAAGTCCCACCAAATTCACCTGCCCCCTGGGCTGCCCATCCACACCTGACCTAGACAACCCTCTGAGACCACAATCAAGGTACCTGAGAGTTTGCTGACGTCTCTGCTGCTAAACCCGAATCTCCAGACAGCTGTCGTTCTACTTTCTCTGTACTGTTCATCGAGTGTTCCATCGAAGACTGTGAATTCTGCTCATCAGAAGCATCTGAGGAACAGCAAGATGACAGAAGTTGTTTTCAGGCACGTGAAATGCAGAGCCAGATGGGCCAGATACTAAAAATACCTGTAACTGGAGAGTTGTATGCTTGGTGGTCTTTAAGGGCTGCAACGGGCTGGATGTGGGGGTGGGGTGGAGCTGGGAGAAGCCCCTTGTTTGTTAGCGATGCTATACTAAGCAGCTAGGCCACGAGCTAGCCCTGGGGTTCCAAACCCTCTCCTGCACCCTTATTAGCAAGCAAGTCCCGGGGACCACGAGACACTGTGGGCTCAAGCTGTGTGTACAGGGCGCCCCCTGGCGGCCCCATTGTGCAGCAACAATCATGGCTGTGCCTCCTCCCTGCTGGATGAGCCTGAGGAATGTCAAAAGTACTTGATTCCTTTGTAAGCATTTTTCTTAATAATATGGCTACTTTTCTGATTGTCAGAACAATGACTGATCATTGCAGGAAAGAGAAAATGCAGAAAAAAATAAAGGTAAAATCACCTGTCACTCATGCTATCCGGAGACCACCCCTCTAATGCTTCAGATTTAGAGGTTTCCTATCTTTCCAGATTTTTCCTCCTAATGCATGTTATTTTCCCCTTTTCCCAAACAGGGATCACAAGGTATTTGGGAAACATTTTTCACATCTTTAAAAATTCTGTAAGTACCAGAGCTTACAAAACAGCAGCACAGTAGCCCTCTGAGCCATTGGTACATCTAATGGATCCAGGTAACGGGTTGACTTCCCAGGCCCCAGTCTCCCTGGCTGCTTCACCCCAGGTTTCTTCAGCAGAAAGGAAGGTACAGGCTGGGGCAGGGTTGGCACTAGTTCTACCTACAGGGTACTGGGCACAGAGCTAGAGACTCATGCAGAAAACAGCAAAATCCCACCAGGGCCCCAACACTGTGTCTCCCTGATTTTAAAAAAAGCATACTCAACTAATCCTAAAGAATGCCTGAGCAGCCAAGATTCTGGGGTTTCTGAGGCAGAGAAATAACAAAGCAGGGGAAAATCTAGGCTTAAGTTTAAAAGCAATCAGGCAATACTAGACTAAAGGAGGGGTCTGATGCAAGCAGGTTCAGGGGGCTCTAGCCTTCTTCCTGGGGGGCTGAACAAGCAAGTGTGAGGGGGCTGATGATAGCAAATGCTTGTTACTCTTCAAACCAGAAGACCTGACATTCATCCAATGTCATGGGCCAGGCTCCAAGTTGAACTCTGTTGTGCCATAAGGTGGGGATCAGGTGTCCACAACCACAAGGACTGGGTTCTGCCTACAGCCTACTGTGTGGAGGACACAGGTTTTGGAGACAGATCTGGGTTTGAATACTGCCTGCACTGCCTCTGCCGGGGCAGTCTTAGAGGGCCCCTGTGCAGTAACAAGGTGGAAAACAGCCACCCCGTGGAGTAGCTGTGAGGATGGAACGGAATGACAAGACCAATACCCAAACAGCAGGCCCCGCAGGTGGAAGGAACTAAGGGATTATCTAGGGTACAGAGCCAAACTTCCCATAAACCTGAAATTTCTGATACTTTCAGTGTTACCTTTAAAATCCATGTTGATGGAAGTACCTCAAAAAGTTAAACACAGAATTACCAAATGACCTGCCAATTCCACTCTTAGGCACATGCCCCAAGAGAACTGAAAACTAGGACTCAAATAGACGTTTGTACATGGATGTCCACAGCCTCCCTATTCACAATAGCCAGAAGGAAGAAACGGCCCAAAAGTAACTGGACAGATGAACAGATAAATAGTGGAGTATGATACAGCAGCAAAAAGAATGAACCCCTGAGGCTGGGCATGGTGGCTCACGCCTGTAATTCTAACACTCTGGGAGGTTGAGGCAGGTGGATTACTCAAACTCAGGAGTTTGAGCCCAGCCTGAGCAAGAGTGAGACCCCATCTCTAGGAAAAATAGATAAACTAGCTGGACATTGTGGTGGGCATCTACAGTCCCAGCTCCTCAGGAGACTAAAGCAAGAGGATCTCTTGAGCTTCAGAGTTTGAGGTTGCTGTGAGCTAGGCTGATGCCACAGCACTCTACCCAGGGCAACAGAGTGAGACTCTGTCTCTAAAACAACAAACAAACAAACAAAAAGAATAAAGCTCTGACATGTACTACAACATGGACGAACCTTGAAATCATGATGCTGTGTAAAAGGAAGCCAGACTCCACTTATATGAAATGTCCAGATCAGGCAATTTCACAGAGGCAGAAAGCAGATTAGAGGTTACCAGGGAATAGGGGAAGGAGAAATGGGGAGTGACTGCTAGTGGGTAAGAGATTGTTCTTTGGCGTGATGGAAATGTCCTGGAGCTAGACAGGGGTGGTAGTTGTACAACCTTGTCAGTATACTAAATACCAGTGAATTGTTGTTTACTTAAAAGTTAATTTTATGTGAATTTAATCTCAATAAAAAGAAAAAATCCACGTTAGTGTTATATTCTATTTTGTAATACCTATGTTTATAATAACATAAACATTTAACATTCTTACTGACCTAGAAAATTTGCCACATCTGTGGCATCGCATGTGGCCGTAGTTCCTTTTCTGCTGGGCACAGAAGGCTTGGAAGAGTGGAGTGGGACATGGGTGCCCCAGATGTAGGCTTAGAAATCATGAAGGTGGCCAATCATCCAGAAATTCATGCTGACCCTTGCTGGGTGGAGAGATATCCCAGCAGAGGCCTCCCCTGGAAGCCAGGCCTGAGAGCTCAGGGGGAAATGGCCTTGGAGCTCACACAGCATTCAAGGGCTCAGGGCAGCAGCTGATTCTCTGAGTGCAGTGGTGCTGGAATTCACCCAGAGGAAATTTTCCTGGGGACTAAATTTAGTCCAGGGACCTTGGATATTATGTCATTCCCTGAACTCACTCAGCGGTAAACAAGTTCAAAGCAAGGTCAACAGCTGGTGGCCAACCTGCCCTATCCCGGCAGACAGTGGGTATCCACCTGGGAGGGCCATGTTAGTTTGGTCCTTGGGCCCCTCCCACAGGGAGCCTGGGCAGCCATGTGGGCCCAGAGGTCTGCGGTGGTCCACTTGGGTCCCAGAGCTTTAGCTTTTGGTGATGGTGGCGGGTGGGTACTGGTTAGCAAAATGTGGCAGTTATGGAAGCGTTAACCTAAAATATAATTCCTGTAGCTGACTTTTAACTGGGCCTTAGAGCAAAGGAGATACAAACTTGAAACATGGGAGAAATAAAGCCATAGCTAGAAGGAAACCAGGATGGGAAAGAAGCCAAAGAGTGTAGCTGTAGACATGGCCATGCCAGCCACCAGCACCCCCAGAATCGCTTCCCTACTCCCCAAGATCCCTCCTACGTGCCTGGCTCCAGGCCAAGCACTTTGCTGATGTTCCCATTTCCTCCACCCCTTACAGCGACTGACAAGGGAGGCCACGTCTATTCATCTCATTCTATAAACAAGGAAACAGAAAGGTGCGTGGGAGGTGATTGTGCCTGCCCAAGGCCACACAGCTAGTGTCTGCCTAGATGTGACCACAGCCCTGTCCTGACCCCTCTGCTTTCATTTATTTTTTTATTTTATTTATTTATTTTTTTAAGTTATTATTATTATTTATTTATTTTTTTTGTACAGACAAGAGTCTTAATTTTATCACCCTCGGTAGAGTGCCGTGGCATCACACAGCTCACAGCAACCTCCAACTCCTGGGCTTAGGCGTTTCTCTTGCCTCAGCCTCCCAAGTAGCTGGGACTATAGGCGCCCACCACAACACCCGGCTATTTTTTTGTTTTGCAGTTGGGCCGAGGCTGGGTTTGAACCCACCACCCTCGGTATATGGGGCCGGTGCCCTACTCGCTGAGCTACAGGCGCCGCCCCTGACCCCTCCGCTTTCTACCTGCACAGCCACCTGGCCTGGACTACCATAAGAAGCCTGATGGGTGGTGGGGTAGGAGTGGTGGCCCATGCTGCACACAGCAAAGTCTGCTCTAGGGCAAAGCCACCAGGATACTGGCTCTCTTCTGGAGGCAATCTTGTCCCCCTCCCCCCTCCCCCCCCACCGTAATCTGGCAATGTCTGGCGACAATTTTAGTGTCTTAATTGGGGAAGGAGAGATACTGGCATCTAGTGGATAAAGGACAGAGATGCTGTCGCACCTCCCATGATGCACAGGACACCCTCCCCCAGCAATAAAAATTAGCCAGCCCAAAATGCCAATAGTGCCAAGGTCTAGATTCCTGTTCCAGTAGAAAGTCATTTTACTCATAACCTCTCTGGAGGAAATCTCAGCACATCTATAGGCATTTTAAGCGCACAGGCCCTTTGACTCAACCAGAGGTTCTCAACCTTCCTAACACTGAGGCCCTTTAATATAGTTCATGTGGGTCGAGGTTGAAAAGTGCTGGACTAAACAGTTTTGCTTCCAGGGGCACAGCCTATACAGATACACCTGCACCTGGGCAAAGGTGTGGACAGGTGTGGGCATGAGATTCCCTGAGGCAATGCACGTGCATAAAAGCTACAGAAACACTATGGTGGGGGGAGGAGCTACTTAAATAAACTAAAGAGAACTAACTACACATGAGCCTCTATGTCAGTGATTTTTTTATTTTTATTTATTTATTTTTTTTGAGACAGAGCCTCAAGCTGTCATCCTGGGTAGAGTGCCGTGGCATCACAGCTCACAGCAACCTCCAATTCCTGGGCTCAAGCAATTCTCCAGTCTCCACGTCCCATAGCTGGGGCTACAGGCGCCTGCCACAACACCCAGCTATTTTTTTCTTTTTCTTCCTTTTTGGTTGCAGCTGTCATTGTGGTTCTGGGCTGGATTTGAACCCGCCAAGCCAGCTCAGGTGTATGTGGCTGGTGCCTTAGCCTCTTGAGCCACAAGCACCGAACCTATGTCAGTGATTTTCAATCGATGTGCACGGCACACTGGTATACCATGACAGCATCTTAAGTGTGCTACAAAAATTTTTAGAGATCATTAATCAAATTATTTTCAAAAGCAGTTCAAAGCACAGTAAGTATATTCTTTTTCTTGTTCTTTCTTTTTTTTTTTTTTTGAGACAGAGTCTCACTTTGTTGTCCTGGTTAGAGTGCCGTGGCATGATAGCTCACAGCAATTTCAAACTCTTGGGCTCAAGGGATTCTCTTGCCTCAACCTCTTGAGTAAGAGGGACTACAGGTGCCTACCACAACACCCAGCTATTTTTTTTAGAGATGGGGTCTCGCTCTTGCTCAGGCTAGTCTTGAACTCATGTGCTCAAGCAATCCACCGGCCTTTGTCTCCCCAGAGTGCTGGGATTATAGGTATGAACCACCATGCCTGGCCCTTGATTTTCCTTTTAAATCTACAATAGCAAAAACAGTGGTGAACACAGGGTAACACACGGCAACTGCCCTTTGACCTTGGTGCTGGAGAGATAATGAGAGGTGGGGAGTGTGGTAAGTGGAGGGACAGGGACAGCTATTTTTCTGCTTTAAATGGTTGCTGCTTTGTGGAAATGCACATGTAGTACTACCAAATCTGATTTTTCAAAAGCAGCTGGAAATCAACTCTATGTTTATTTATTTATTTATTTATTTAATTCGTTAGAGATAGGGTCTTGCTATGTTGCTCAGGCTGGTCTTAAAACTCTGAGCCTCAAGTGATCCTCCTGCCTTGTCCTATCAAATGGCTGATATTACAAGTGTGAGTCACTGAGCCCAGATACAGTGTCTATTATTTTAACAAACGTCCTTAGGTGTACAACTTACTCTCAAATAGTCCCAGGAAAAAATGTTTGTAGATAAAGCCAAAAAAACTCAACAACAACAACCTAAAAAAACAAATAAACCCAAACCCTCAAAAAACCCAACATTTGCCTAATTCAGTTGGTGGATATACTTGTGCTATTCTTCCCATTTTTCTGTAGAAAGTCAAAATAAATGAAAACAAAACACAGCAAGGCAAGTCACCACCATTCCCATTCAACACACACGCACAAATACACATTCATGTGCACAAATCTGCCCCCACCTCCACAGACCACTCTTTACCACCTCCTGTTCCTCCTCCACCCCAGGTCTGATCACCATCCTCTCCCTGGACAACTGCAGCAGCCCCTCACTGGGCTTCCTATCTCCACCCAGGTTCTACCTTGTCAGTTCTCAATCCTTCAGATCACATCACCCAAACCCCAAGGGCTCCCATCTCACGCAAAAACCTGGGCTGGGCAGTAGCCTTTGGAGAGGCCTGGCCTCCTCCCTGATGCCACCGTATTTTCCAGTTCTTCATGCACCTTCCTCCAACCATGCTGAACACACTCCTGCCACAGGGCCTTTGCAACCTGCCATATTCTTCTCCAGATATACACTGGTTCACTCTTTGACTAGGTTGAGCCTGTGGTTATGTCAGCTTCTCGGTGAGGCCTTCCCTGGCGGCCCTCTATTTAAAACTACGACACCCCTATTATTCAGCAAGACTCCCCATTCCCCTTTTCTACTGTCTAATTCACCACACTTGGCTTCCAAACCATAGACTGTCTTTTTTTTGTTTGTTTAGTAGGCCTGGGCGGGTTCGAACCCACCAGCCCCGGAGCATGTGGCCAATGCCCTAATCACTGAGTACAGGCGCCCAGCCGTTTTCTTTTTTTTTGGAGACAGAACCTGTAGCCTTAGGTAGAGTGCCATCATATCATCATAGCTCACAGCAACCTCAAACTTTTGGGCTCAAACAATATAGTCTTGCCTCAGTTTTTCTATTTTTAGTAGGGATGGCGTCTCGGTCTTGCTCAGGCTGGTCTTGAACTCCTCAGCTCAAGCAATCCGCTTGCCTCAGCCTCTCAGACTGACTTTTTAATCGTCTCAAGAGACTCTGCACTCCAAGTGTCACCTTTTCTGGTAGGGCCTCCTTGAAAACTTGTCCCCTGACTGCTGAAGTATAAGTGGAGACCCCAAGGAGCCCAGCCATAGACAGCACGTACCTTCAGCCCCGGGGTGCCCCTTCCCATCTGCTTGGGCCTCGTCTGCCTTGGCTTCAGCACCATCACCCGGCACAGCGGAGTTGGGCTCTGGGGCAGGGCTTGAGTTGCTGCTGTTCTCCTGCTTGATTGGGGAGGCATCTGCTATGGAGCTCTGATTGCTGTTGTCATCTGCATGGTGGGGACAGAAGCAGAGCATGAAATCCTGAAGCTGCCCTGAGCCCCCACACCTGAGACCCACAGGACACTCTCCCAGGAAAACGTCTGGACACTTCTTCGTCCTGAGCTGACCACTCCGTCCAGGGCCACCCCATATGGCCTGACCTTTCTCCCAGTTACTCCTTGAGAAGACGCCTGTGTGTGGAGGTGGCCAGCTAGAGATGGGGCCTAACACATTTCAAATCTTTGGGGGACATCTGAGGCCTAATTCTGGGTGGATAGATGAGACATCGTGTGTATCTAGAGGGCAGCTCAGCATGGTCCAGGGAGCATTACTGTCCAGATGCCTCTAGGCCAAATTCCACTCATTGTGAAACAAAAGGAAGAGAACAGGACAGCAGCAGAAGGTGGTATGTTCCAAAGGACACTTGGTCTGATCTCTTCAAGTCAATATCGTTTTTTATTAAAAAAAAAAAAAAAGAGAGAGAAAGAATAGGTAGAGAAACACGGAAGTTAGTTACAGAGTAAAAGAAAGCTAAGAGACCCAATGACTAAATATGATGGATGGAAATTATTTGGATCCTGTTTTGAACGTGCCAGCTCTAACATTTTGGAACAATTCGGGGATTTGTACATGATCTGGATTTAAAAGTTATTAGGAAATTGTTAATCCTGTTAGAAGGAATAATGGTTCAGTGGGTACAGAGAAATGGTACTTTTTAGCAATGAATGTTATAATAAAATGTTTAGATATAGACTTAAATGTCACGATGCAGAAGAAATTTACTTTAAAATCCTTTAGTGCAAGTTGCATACAACTGTCAGAATTCCTTGAACTTTACACTCAGCTGTGAGTATTTTTTATGTAAATTAGACTTTAATTAAAAAAAAACATTAAAAAATAGACAAGGGAAATATGGTGTGTTCATGAAAACCAAGGTGGAAGGTATAATGGGGTTCATTGTAGTATTCTCTCTGCTGTTCTCTA
Source organism: Perodicticus potto (assembly GCA_963574655.1). Lineage (NCBI taxonomy): Eukaryota > Metazoa > Chordata > Mammalia > Primates > Lorisidae > Perodicticus > Perodicticus potto. The sequence goes on from CAUYRH010116093.1 coordinate 20,313, forward strand.
CAATGAAACTTTACACAATGAAAAAAGGGAATAGTTAACTGGGCAATGGCATTCAGAGCAAAGCTGGGGGCCCTAGGAGACACCTCTCCTTGGCTTGCCCCCACTCCTGCCCTGCCTTGCAGGGCACGGAAAGTCAGTTTAAACTGCAGATACTCAAGTGGAGATTTCAAAAATACCACCATAACCTGGCACTGCCTTTCTAGGCCATGCTGCACCTGGGACCAAGGCCATTTTTGCAAAATGAGCAAGATACCCCAACAGACCTGGGCACCAGCTACATGCCAGGCACTAGGCAAGGACATTTATGATCTCATTCAATCCTCCCAACAAAATGCCAGAAAGGTGCTGTTACCACCTTCACTTTACAGAGGGGAAAACTGAGGCATAGAGCCGCAGAGCCACTGGTTCAGACTCACCTGCCCAACTCTCAACCCTGAGCCTCTCCTCTACCTCAATCTATCCAGGAAGTACCAAGCAGTAAGGCACCCCAAAATGGGTAAATTGGATCTTATTTTAAGCGTACTCTGGGGTGGTCATTACACAAAAGCATCCTCTTGTGAATTCTGGAACTTTAAAAAAAAAAAAAAAAAAGGATGTGCACTCTCCTGATTTATCCTTAAAGAAAATCTAAACTTCTTTTCTTTTTTGGGGACAGAGTTTCACTATGTCGCCCTCGGGAGAGTGCCATGGCGTTACAGCTCACAGCAACCTCCAGCTCTTGGGCTTAAGCGATTCTCTTGCCTCAGCCTCCCGAGTAGCTGGGACTATAGCCCGCCACAACTATGGCTATTTTTTTTGTTGCAGTTGTCATTGTTGTTGAGCAGGCCTGGGCTGGACTCGAACCCTCCAGCCTTGGTGTATGGGGCTGGTGCCCTCCTCAATGAGCTATAGGCACCACCTAAACTTCTTTTCTATCCAACGTATGTGTGCAGGTGTATAAAAAGCTCAAGCTACCCAGCCTGAGGTTATGTTAATTAATGACAAGAAATTCTAATGTTTAATCAGTCAGCCGTCTGAGGATAGCCTGGGAACCTGGTAACAGTGTGACCTTGACGCTTGGGCTGACATCAGCTGAATCTTGAAGACTAAAGAGCCAAATGCATATACCCTCTCCAGTCATGTCCTGCTGTGCTCATCCACCCACTTGAAGCCTTCCAGAAAACTCACCAAGCCGCCATCTTTCCCTGCCCTTCAAGTTTGCACATCCTGTAGTCTGACTTGGGTTTTGGTTGCACATGTACTAAAATGGAAATGATACTGAGAAGGTGAACAGAGCTCCTTGTCTAGGGACCTGGTTTGCTAGGCATCCTAGATTTTTCTGGAGCATTAGTCCAAGTCACAAACCTGTATTCTGCCTTTGAAGGACCTCAAATACTGGCACTGGCGCTGGAAGCTATGAACTTCCTAACTGGGAAAGTTACTGCACTCTCTGAGCCTTAGTTTCTCCATCCGTAAAAATGGGTCATGTTATTAGATTCAAATGAGATAATGCAAAAACTGTGCTTAGCGTGATGCTCGCACACCGTGACAGTCTCATAAATGTGAGCTGTTAACATGCCAAGGCTTTTAAGGATTATTTTGACTTTATGAAACAGGCACTATCAGTTACATTCTATAGGTTAAAACTAAACAAACCCAAAGGCTAGAGGTTAAGCAAGCAGCCCAAGAACACACAGCTAGGTGGAGGTCCTGGGAGAGTTAGGATTCGGTGGGACCCTGACCTCTATTTGAAAAGGCGTTCACCTGCCATCCTATGACTGTGACCCAACCTAGATTCTGAGCAAGGCCTGGGGGCTCCTCAATCCCCAGAGAGGAAACAAGGTAAGCAATGCCAAGGAGATAGGTCACATCTGAGCTCAAATATTTATTTCTGAAAATCAAACATACCCCAACTAAGATCCTATGGCCTGATTGGGGCGGGGGGAGGAGGGCTTTCTTGACACAATAACCAGCAGCAAAGCTCCCCTGTGCTTGACTGAAGCCAGTTCGGCAACCAGCGAGCCTCCCTGCCCTAGGAGCTGGAGCCTGCGTTTTGGGCAAACAGAGAAGTTTGTTTGCCTTCCTTCCCTTAGACAGAGACAACTTTGGGTTGAGAGGTGTCAGAAATTCCAGCAAACCAACATTCTTTTTTGATTTCCTTATTTAGTTCCTTATCTGATACTGCCTCATTGTACCAAAGGTTTAGGTTGGTCACAAGTACAAAGACAATGAAGTTGGGATCAAGAAACAAACAAAGGCAGAGATTACAAGCTCTTGTCCCAATTTTGAGACAAAATGAGGTGGTGGAGCCAGGTGAGCTTAGAGAGTCCATGTCCCCCCTTAAAGGACACTGCTCAGGCTTCACATGGCCCCTGCCTTGGGGGAGCACACACTCACGGGTGCCATATCTGATTTCTCAAAGAACAGCAGTAATGCAGATTTTTCTGACTTATAAATATGGGACAGTAATTCAATTTTTGAAAAACTTCAGGTTTGACCAAAGTGTTTTTCCTTGGAGAGGCAGGGACAGGTGACCAGGAGGTCATCTGACGGCCATGGGGACTGGCAGGGAATGCTCGGGTGTTCTGATCTGGGTGAGTTAGACGGGTGTGTGCAGTTTGGGAACATTTCATGCAGCCTTTCCTCTCTGATAAAAAGGTAAAAAGAGAACTAAACTCCAGCACAGGAAACAATGGCTGATAGCTACAGCACTGATGTGGATTTAATTGGTAGGATGCTGGCTACAACTTTTGTTTTTGGTGAGGGTTTTTTGTTATTGTTTTACAAGACAGGGTCTCACTATGTCACCCAGGCTGGAGTGCAGTAGCTATTCACAGACATGATCATGGTCACTACAGCCTCAAACTCCTAAGTAGCCAAGATGACAAATTACTGCTACACCTGGCTAGGTTATAATTTTTAAAATTAGACTGCAAAGGAAGTTAGGCTGTGGATGTGGAAGGGCAGTTCCCATGGTCCTAGGGTGATTAACATGAAGTCAGAAATCTACTTTAGAGCTTCCTGGCAGCCAAAGCAAAATGGGAAAAAGAAAATAAAGCTATTTATATAATTTATATTTCTATCTCCCTAGGAGGGAAAAAGAAACATACACTCCCAAAAACCTTCCTGGGAGCACATGGGGAGGAGGGAAACATCTCTGGTAAGGTTTTTGTCACTGGTGAGGAGAGGGTCTTATTTTTATGTCTCTGGATTATTTTATATTTTTCTGGCTTGGTGCTCTGGGAAAAGAAACTTCCTCCCCTCCTCCTTGGCACAGAAGCCTCCTGGTTCTGCCCAGCCCTCTTACCCCCTGCCTGGAATGTGAACAAACCTGCTAGAGAAGTAAAAACACAACTGAGTGCATCACCAAGGCCCCAGACCGGCAGGAGAGGCCATCAGCCGCAGAGAGACTCACCGTGCATGTCCATCATCCCCGGGGAGGAGCTGTTTTCTGGAGTGGTCACCTCGGAGCCACACTTCTCATCTTTGCCTTTTTTCTTATTCTTGTTTTTCTGGAGGGGAAAATGGAGCAGAAACCAAGTCACCAAATCACATGTGTGTATGCCTACATGAGCCCCTGGGAATGGTATGAATATTTCATTCCAGCAAATCCTCTTGGAGCCCCCAAGCCATTGGAGGGTTTTCCCTGGCCAACATTTGAACATGTTCCATGAGGGGCTGCACTCAGGGCCTTGTCCACTTCGGAATCAAAGAGTACCCCACAGCACGGATGATTCTGACGTGCCTGCCCAGCACTGGTACCCTGGGAAATGAACTTGCCTGTTTGTGGGGCTGTACCCAACAGCACGCAAACACCCTGGCTGGTAGGAACTGCCCCTTCCTTTTAGGAGAATATCTGGGAAAAAGGCCCCCATGATTCCAGAGCAGGTACAAAGTGATGCCAGGTGAGCCAGGGCAAAGACAGAGGTCACTCCATTCTGCCAGCTCAGGCCCCCGGGGCTGCCTTTCGCAAAGTGTAGTAAGCTGACTTCCAGCACAACAAAACAAAACAGGAGTTAAAGAGGGAAAACCCAGGAAGAGAGAAGGGAAGAGGGAGGAAAGAGATGCTTTCTGTGTACCACTCTGTTTTTTACAATTAGAATAGAACCGTGTTGGAAACAACCTAACCATGTCCATTGGTAAGAGAATCATTAAATAAATCAATGACACATTCATCCAATGAAATCTGATGTAACAATTACAGAGAATAAGGCTGTGCTTCACATACGGAAGTGGAGTGATTTGTGAAAATATTAACATATTACAATATTTCAGTATCACCAACATGTACACAAGAAAGGAGGTGCAGGCCACGTGAGTGCCACCATTAGTGGTAAGCAAAGAATGTGCCACTGCACATTTGTACACACATGCTGTGAGCACAGGCTCCCTCTAGAGGGATAAACAAAAACTAGTGAGACAGTCGCCACCAAGGAGAAGAACCGGGCTGGGGGTAGGGTAGAGAGACGAGACAGATTTATAAAAAGACACATAGTAAACCAGTAACATCTAAAGAACACAAATCTACAGAGGCACATGGATTGGCTGTTACAGAGGCAGAAGAGCAAGGAATGTTCTGGAATTCTACCCATAATGGTGACAGCTGCACATCTATGAATCACTAACATGGAACTGGATACTTTATTTATTTATTTATTTACTCTGTTGTCCTAGGTACAGTGCTGTGGCGTCATCATAGCTCACAACAACCTCAAACTCTTGGGCTTGAGTAATCCTCTTGCCTCAGCCTCCTGAGTATCTGGGACTACAGGCATGTACCATAACACCTGGCTAGTTTTTCTACTTTTTTTTTTGAGGCAGAGTCTCACTATGTCAACTCCATGATGTCATAGCTCACAACAAGCTCAAACTCCTGGGCCCAAGCGATTCTCCTGCCTCAACCTTCCAAGTAGCTGGGACTACAGGCACCCGCCACAACGCCCAGCTATTTTTTGATTATAGTTGTCACTGTTGCTTGGCAGGCGCCAGCTGGGTTTGAACCCGCCAGCTCTGGTGTATGTGGCTAGCGCCCTACCTGCTGAGCTACAGGCGCCGAACCTAGTTTTTCTACTTTTAGTAGATATGGGGTCTTGCCCTTGCTCAGGCTAGTCTCAAACTCTGTTTTTGTTTTTTTTTTTTTTGAGATAGAGCCTCAAGCTGTCACCCTGGATAGAGTGCTGTAGCATCACAGCTCACAGCAACCTCCAATTCCTGGGCTCAAGCGAGTCTCTTGCCTCCACCTCCCAAGTAGCTGGGACTACAGGCACCTGCCACAATGCCGAGCCATTTTTTGGTTGCAGCCATCATTGTTGTTTGGCAGGCCCGGGCTGCATTCGAACCCGCCAGCTCAGGTGTACGTGGCTGGCGTTTTAGCCGGTTGAGCCATAGGCACCGAGCCTAGTCTCAAACTCTTGAGCTCAAGCAATCCACCTGCCTCAGCCTCCCAAAGTGCTAGGATTACAGGCTGTATACTTAAAATAGTATATAGCTCAGTACCTACAGCTCAAGCGGCTAAGGAGCCAGCCACATACAGCAGAGCTGGAGGGTTCGAACCCAGCCCAGGCCTGCCAAACAACCAAAAAATAGCCGGGCGCTGTGGTGGGTGCCTGTAGTCCCAGCTACTTGAGAGGCTGAGGCAAGAGAATCGCTAAAGCCCAGGAGTTGGAAGTTGCTGTGAGTTGTGATGCCACAGAACTCTACCCAGGGCAACAGCTTGAGGCTCTGTTCGCGCCGCCCCCCCAAAAATAGTGTAACCATATTAGTAATTTCGTCTTTAAAAAACAATAAAAAGCTGCTGGGTGGGGTGGCTCACACCTGTAATCCTACCATTTTGCTTTTGTTTTGAGACAGAGCCTTAAGCTCGGTAGAGATGCCATGGTGTCACAGCTCACAGCAACCTCCAACTCCTGGCCTCAAGCGATTCTCTTGCCTCAGCCTCCCAAGTCGCTGGGACTACAGGCACCTGCCACAACGCCTGGCTATTTTTTGGTTGTAGTTGTCATTGTTGTTTGGCAGGCCTGGGCTGGGTTCAAACCAGCCAGCTCTGACGTATGTGGCTGGCACCCTAGCTACTGAGCTACAGGTGCCGAGCCAATCCTAGCATTTTGGGAGGCCAAGATGGGTGTGTTGCTTGAGCTCAGAAGTTTGAGACCAGCCTGAGCAAGAGCAAGACACTATCGCTAAATAAAAGACCTGGGTGTTGTGGCAGGCACCTGTAGTTCCAGCTACTTGGGAGGCAGAGGTAAGATAATCATTTGAGTTTGAAGTTGCTGTTGGCTATGACGCCATGGCACTCTACCAAGGGCAACATACTGAGACTCTATCTCAAAAAGAAGAAAAAAAATCAATAAAAACCTAATCCTGGCTTGGCGCCTGTGGCTCAAGCGGCTAAGGTGCTAGCCATGTACACCTCAGCTGGCGGCTTCGAATCCAGCCCGGGCCCACCAAACAACAATGACGGCTGCAACCAAAAAATGGCTGGGTGTTGTGGCGGGCGCCTGTAGTCCCAGCTACTTGGGAGGCGGAGGCAGGAGACTCGCTTGAGCCCAGGAATTGGAGGTTGCTGTGAGCTGTGATGCCACAGCACTCTA
>CAUYRH010116094.1:0-55117 GCA_963574655.1 Perodicticus potto
GAAGGGGGCAGTTAGGGTTTCTCCGGAGGGAGAGTGATACAGGGGTTCGTGGACTGGAACCATCTTTATTGCGTGTGGCTTGATGACATTTCTGGAAAACATAAATCTGATTAGTATAATCAGTAATAGGCAAAGGTAGAACAGCGTCAGGTCAGAAGCACTTATTTAGTGATGCTAAAAGAAAACCATATTAGGAATTTTCTTGCTGTTTCCTAATTGATAACTTCAAACTTTCTTTTGGCTCACAAGTGTAGGTGGTCTGTGGTTGGCTGTCTCAACAGCTATTTCCATGCTGACTAAATTTCCGCTAATTCTTCAATAAAAATCAAATCAAATCAGCTTAAAAATTCTTCCATGTCCTTAACTTACTTCTCCTATTTAATTTGTTTTGTATGTTTCATATGGAGAAGTTGTAATACTATGGCATTACTGAAGAAAAAAAAAAGAATTATGAAAAAGTATATTACTTATTTCCTAGGAAAGCTTATTGCTAAATATTGAACCATTACTTTTTATTCAAGACTGTTGGCCTGTGCAAATACTTGCCTGTGCAGTAAAAAAAAAAAAAAATTCAGTCTGCTATGAAGAACATGTATTTTTGCTAAAAATCCTCCATTGATTCAATTTAAAAATTTGTATTTATCTATTCTAAAGGTAGCAGGAATAAAAATATTATAAAAGTGACTAAGACATTTTTTATTTAATGTATACAGGTACTAATTAGGCTAAGAAGTTGTCAAAAATAATTTAATGTAGTCAAGATAAATATAAAATATAAAATTCAAAGAAATTCTGTTTAATCCAAAGGATGGGGTATATTTAATTATAGAAATACTTGAAAGTTAATAATTAGAGAATGTCTATTCAGAACATCTATCTGATAATAACCACATTAAAATTTTGATTTTATTGATGCCTAAAATATGCCAAGTATATTATAGGAATATAGCAGTTGTAATTTTATAAGCCACCTGGATGTATCTGGTCTTCAGTTCCAGGATGGTAAGTTTTTAGTGTTATTAGCTTTTAGAGTTCAAAGTTTAAGGAGAAAAGAATAATGTAAGAAAATGCCGTAATATAACACAAACATACTAAAGCTTTGCAAAGTAAGCATTCAATGAAAGGAAAGGGATTTGCTAATTTAACAGATTGCAAGTGCAATAGTAAAATGTTAGTACGTCTTGGTTCATTCCTGTCACTATAGCTTGACACCTGAGACTTTGTAAATTTCTCAATACTCACAGTGCTGGAGGCTGAGACGTCCGAGATTAAGGCATCAGCAGATTTGGTGTAAAGGCTACATGCTCCTTCCAATATGACACCTTGCTGGGTCCTCATATTGCGTAAGAGGGGAATGAGTTTTCACGTGCAGCTTCTCTTTCATGAGGGTACCAAATCCATTGGAAAGAATCTCTGTCCTCATGACCTAATCATCTCCAAAGGCCCCACCTCTTAATGCAATTGCATGGGATGTGGGCATCAAAATATTAATCTGGGGGACACACACATATTCAGATTATAACACTTCATATCAAAATCAAGGGTTCTCATAGAGTTTACAATGTAGCAGAAAGAAAATTATTTAAAATTACCAATGGAAAAAGGGTTCACTGCAGCACCAAAGGTGCTATAAGGATGAACACAATTTATTGCATATGAATGGCGCAAATAAAAAGTAAGAGCTTAGAAAATGGCAATGTTAATCTAGGTAAAAAAGAGAAAGTAATAATTCAGATTCCCCCCATATTTGTACTTAAGTTAAAAAATACGTATTTCATTTTAAAAACTTTTCCATTATTATGTAACTTTTATTATAATCTATTTTCCTTGCCTAGCTTGTCTTTTCTCTTTTATCTTTCCCACCATAGCACAGGTATCATGTTATAAAATATTTTGCTTCAGTAAATATCCAGGAATTGCTTATTTCTGAAAATTCTTAAGTCAATGACTTATAACAACAAATCAGACTTTCTTATCACTGTGCTATAACTAATGTTCTTACATAAAATTGGGAAAGTTAAGATAAAATTTAACAAATTTAAACATTTTATTTGTTTGTTTTTGAGACAGAGCCTCAAGCTATCACCCTGGATAGGGTGCTGTGGCATCACAGCTCACAGTAACCTCCAACTCCTGGGCTCAAGTGATTCTCCTGTCTCAGCCTCCCAAGTAGCTGGGACTACAGGCGGCCACCACAACGCCCGGCCATTTTTTTTGGTTGCAGCCTTCATTGTTGTTTGGCGGGCCCAGGCTGGATTCGAACCTGCCAGCCCAGGTGTACATGGCTGGTGCCTTAGCCCATTGAGCCACAGGCACCGAGCCAATATAATGTTTCGGAATTGAAGTTTTCTTTCTTTTTTTTTTGTAGAGACAGAGTCTCTCTTTCTCACCCTCAGTAGAGTGCTGTGGAATCACAGCTCACAGCAACCTCCAGCTCTTGGGCTTAGGCGATTCTCTTGCCTCAGCCTCCCCAGTAGCTGGGACTATAGGCACCCACCACAATGCCCAGCTGTTTTTTGATGCAGTTTGGCCGGGGCCGGGTTTGAACCTGCCACCCTTGCTATATGAGGCCGGCTCCCTACTCGCTGAGCCACAGGCGCCGCCAAGGAACTTGAACATTTTAATTGTCTATAAAAGTGAAATGAAAACTCAAGGAAGTAGTTGAAAATATCATTAGGTTTCACATTGAAAGGGGATTTTGGATTTCACCTGCTCTGATAAATTATAAAGGGAAGGCTTTAGTTATTATTTTCTGACTGTCATTAACGATAAAATTCTAAGTGCAGTCCTAACTAGAAGCAGTAGGATTATAAATTATCCCATTTAAATGGATAGGTCTATGATTCTCTAATGGTTTGGAATTATTCATCTAGTTAAAAATACAGTTTGAGTGGTTACTATGTACAGAACAGACTTCGTTGATTATTCTTTCATCTGCACTATCATTAGGCAATTATGATATATTCTTAAGTAGATACATTTCTATATTGAGAATAAGAAACTAATGTTAAAAAAGGCAAAGTAATTTACAAAGCAATAAAATGTATCATCGGTGAACATATTTATTCTTAACATATTTTCCACTGAATGTTACCTTATTCAAGAGGATTAATCTTATAAAATTTCTACCTCCTTTTGTGAAAATATACCATATAGAGATTATTTAAAAAATATCAAAGTGTTCATGACTAATAAAAAGAAGTATGCATTAAAATTAACTTTGTAAACCACTACATTGAAATTCAGAGCATATAATTTATCTCAATTCCTTCATTTTCAATTAATCTTTGCAGTGTTGATTGTCTTATCATTCATTCACTCAAAAAACATTATTATCAATCTAACTCTACCAAGATTAATGCAGTTGAATATGTTCAGTTTAATGGTGAGGTAATAAATAATTATTTGGATAATTTAATCATTATTTGCCAGAAACATGGAAAATTAATTCTACCTCACAACTTTTTTCTGTGGGAATTACTTTATACCATTTAGTATAACTTTATTTCCACCTCCCACCTAATTTTAGTGACGGAAAGTTGGAAATACATATATGAATACTTAAGCATGTATGAATTAAACAAATTTCTTCTCATTTTGCAGTTATTAGAGTCTCAGTATCAACAGTAGAAAGTAATCCATAAGTTTTCATATGAATATAGAATCTCATATGCACTTCGGAAAAAGCTTTGGAGTCTATTCTATCCTACCTTGTGAGATAGGTTGGAATTTCTTTATTTCTCCACATGGGGATAGGGATGGAGTGGGGATATTGATTTAAAAAGTTGAAATATGGATGAAAGTAGGGCAAGAAAAGTGAATGAAAATAGGTTTAGAAGACAAATAGCTCTTCCTCTCAATTTTGTGGAAGACTGGCTATGACTATTTGTATAAGCCAGGATAAGTCAAATAACCAAACATAAAAATTGCAGTGACTTTAGAATAAATTGCTGGGCACTTGAATTTGAAAGCCTTCCTATTTGATTTAATACAGTTGAGTTCTGTCTATATATCTAGAAAGATGGAGAAAACATCACAAAGTTTTTGTAAGTTCATTATCTCAACATTTTCCAATTAGTAATTTTTAAGTTTCTAAAAAAAAATGAGTTAAATTATTATTTATTTGGTATCCAATTATGCAATGATTGTTTTATTGTAGAACTGAAATTTTAGAAGGGTCCTCAGTAAGATATATAATTCATTTCTCTGCTTGTTGCAGGAATATGCATAACCCAAACAGAAAAAAAATTGCAAATAGATGCGTGAATCATTTTTCCCTAGAAACTGTTTTGTAGAAAGAGTGGCTCTCTTTAAGCTAATTTCTTACTCAAAATTCTCTGGTAACTATAGGTTATCTTCAGAGTTCAAACCAAATTTATTGGGTTAATATTCTATATGAGGCAACCATGGTCTATACTCAGCCACTTTTCTATAACTTATTTAAATTTGAAATAAATTCTCATTAGTCACTACTGTCAGCCTATTTTCAGTTTTTCCAAATACCAGATATACTATGCAATCAGTTGTAGTCTCTTAAATATACTACATGTATTTCTGTCTCTTTTATTTTGTTCATGTTGATTTCTCTACTTGAATTTCTTCTGTTCTCTTTCTTTCCTGTTTAAATTATGGCAGTTTTCAAGGTCAGTCCATGTTTTTTATCTTCTTGGACTCTTCCAGCCAGACTGTAGCACAGCGCTTAAAAGTCAGGTAATATAAATGAGAAACCTCACTGTGGCATACCCTGGTTTTTTGTATGTTCATGGGCAATGAGCACAATTTATGACAATTCTTTGTGTTGTATATTTAGTCATCAAAATTGAAGATAGTAGCAGTAATGTCATGAAGGGTTGTTGTATAGATTGTAGGAGCTAAGAGTTGGAAAACATAAACATGCTACAAGTTTTGCTGCTGTTACTTTTATTACTATTGTTATTAGGCTATACGCCAACTTGTATTATTTCTTAGCTCTAATACTTTAGGGTCTTACATGTGAATGAATTATCTCTTTAAATTTTAGTCGCTTTGGGGCTAAATAAAATATGTGGGACAATTCCTTGATAGCCTAAATTACTTTGCATACTGTGTAATTTATTTGTTTGTTTGTTTATTTTTTTATTTTGGAGACAAAGTCCTACTGTGTCTCCCTTGGTATAGTGCCATGACGTCACAGCTCACAGCAACCTCAAACTGTTGGGCTTAAGTGATTCTCTTGCTTCAGCCTCCCTAGTAGCTCTTTTTAAACCTTTCTTGAAGTATTCTAATTTGAGTGTTCCTTCTATTTTCCTCTGGAATCTTAAATGCAATACATGGATAGATGGTTCTTAATCATTGGAAACCCTGGTGTTGGTGGGATTTTATTTTTAATTCTTAATTGTATCTAAACTTGGTAAATTTGTTGCTTTTATAAACATTTGTCTTTCATTTGATTACTGTATAGGTTAATAATTATGACTAAGAAGAATCATAACAGTTATTGTGTGTTTACTATAATAAAGTTAGGGATCATGGTAATGTGCTAGAGCACATTGGTTTACAGCAGCCTATGAATTAAGTTCTATAATTATCCTCCTTTAAGATGAAGGAATTGAGACAGTGGTCAAGCGACTGTCCCCAAGTCCCACAGCTGGTCAGTAAGTGATATGGTAGGTGAGATTTAACCCAAATGATTGGGACTCCATGCTTTTCACCATTATGTAGTGTTATGTCATATTGACCTAATTCTCTGGAAAATTTTGCAACAGAAAGAATAAAATTAATGAGAAAAAAGGAAATGTATTTAGCGTTGTAGTTGTCTACCCGAGATGCCATTTAAATGTCAAAATTTTTATGTAATTTGTATACAGCAATAGTTAAGAATTGTGATTTGAACAATTTTTTAAAGGAGCGTGAGCAGTGCATACATAAGTGGTATGAAACCTTTAAAACCTAAAGGACTATATGTGTCACTTTAAAAATATCCTATATATATTTTTAGAAACTATTAAAGTAATATGTATTTATGGCCTATAGTAACATTAAATGACACTTATCTGAATTTTGTACAGAATTTTTTTAACATTGATCGTTTTCTATCATATACTGTGTGACAAGTAATTATTCCTAAAATATTTCAAAAATGAACCGTAAAATGATAGGCCTATAGCAAAAAACAATAAAAATTTATGGGAATATAGAATACATATTTTCTGCATAAATCTTCATTTTTCTTTTTTTTTTTTGTAGAGACAGAGTCTCACTGTGTCGCCCTCGGTAGAGTGCCGTGGCGTCACACAGCTCACAGCAACCTCCAACTCCTGGGCTTAGGCGATTCTCTTGCCTCAGCCTCCCGAGTAGCTGGGACTACAAGCGCCCGCCACAATGTCTGGCTATTTTTTGTTTGTTTTGCAGTTCGGCCAAGGCTGGGTTTGAACCCACCACCTTCGGTATATGGGGCTGGCGCCCTACTCGCTGAGCCACAGGCACTGCCCTTCATTTTTTTTTATAACTCTTCCTATCAAATGAAAAAATTCATGGACAAAATTTTGTTGAGTTGATTAGATCTCCTTCCTTATATGACAAAAGCAGGATGTCCCCCCTCATCTACAATCTTTACTTTTCCTTCTGGAGTGTAGCCAAGACAGGAGGCATTAATTCACACTACTGTTATGTTTGACTGAATCGGTTATTTAAGAGAGACGCTGATTAACTTTTAAAATAACTGTTGTTAAAGGAGTTGCGTAATATTTTCATGAAGCTTATTAATTGGTTCAGCCACTCTTCAGTCATAAGAGAAGCATAATAGTACTAAGTAAACATTTAAATTATTAGTCTGCTCTAATGAGGGAAATTCCTCCCTTGCGGATGGCATTTGTGTGTTTGAGGAAGGAACGAGAAGGTGAACTTCATAAATGGTCAGGATTGAACAACTATGATACTGATTTTAATCTTCTTGATATAAAGAGGGAAAGTAAATGTTCTCAACTTCCCAGATAATTGAGGAAAAAGCTTCATATCCTCCCTCCCTCCTTTCTTTCTTCCTCTCCTCTCCTCTCCCCTTCTCTCCTCTTCCCCTCCTCTCCCTTCCCTTTCTCCTTCCCTCTCCCCCTTTCCTTTCCTTTCCTTTCCTTTCATCTCATTCTGTCATCCAGGCAGGATCATAGCTCATTGCAGCCTCCCACCTTGAACTCAAGTTATCTCTTGCCTCAGACTTCTGTGTAGCTGAGACTACAGGGTCATACACAATTTATTATTATTATTATTATTATTATTATTATTATTATTATTATTGGTAGAGGCAGAGTTTTGCTGTGTTGCCGAGACTTGTCTCAAACTCCTGACCTGAAGCAATCCTCCCAGTTTGACCTTCTGAAGTAAAGGGATTACAGGCATGAGCCATGATGCCCAGGCTAAGTTGCTTCTTTATTAGACTCATGAATCAATGTTGCACACATGTAAGCATCAATTGTGAATCAGCTTGTTCTGAATAAGTTAAAAATAAAATATTTTCTTTTTTTTTTATTAAGTCATAGCTGTGTACATTAATGCAATCATGGGGGTATAATGTGCTGGTTTCATATACAATCTGAAAAAAAATAAAATATTTTCTTCAAGAAAAAAATAAAGAATTATCAACTCCAGTAATAATAAAGCTCATTAGTTCTAGTAGAAGTTGGAGAGGCCTTCTGATCCCTCAGGCGTAGGAAAACCAAGGAGGCCATCAAAAATTCAGGACCACATAGAGGGGTATACTGCTTTGAACAGCAGGACTGCTAATGTCTCCATTCTCTCCTCTTCCCTTCGTTTTCCCCACACACTTCCTTAAATAAACTTAACAGTATGTATATATGATCATATATATCATATATAAAGTAATATATGTATATATGATGATATGATGAATGGTATATATATTATATGTGTGTATGTATGTGTGTGTGTGTATATGTATATATATATATACATACATATATATGTGTATATATATATATATATATATATATATATATATATATATATATCTACATACTATTTGCTTTCTGAACTATGGACGCCATTGTTCCCACTGTGCAGCTGTTGCGGAGACAAATTAAAGAGTTAACAAGTCCATTGCTTCTGTTCTAAGCAACAGCAACTTGAAGCAGGGAAGGCTGATAAGCATTTATCCTTTTTTAAACTCTCTAGACATAGTCTCTAAATTCTTAGCATAGTCCTTTCTAAGGCTTAATTATCTACTCTCCTGATGTTTTTTGTATCTAAAGTCTATGGTGAAGCTTCAGACCATTTTCTCTGGTCTGTTAGAAAGTTGATCACTATTATCTTTCTAAAAGTCCTTTCCATTTAGTTTGTATTTGCAGAACCGGATTTTTTTTAGTTTCCCCAACTCTACATTAAATAATACCATTGTTTCTGTGATTTTTTTCTCTGTATTTTCATTAGTTGTCACTCTTTATCTTATTTAAGTCTTATTTGCTTGTATGACATCAAGAGTCTGTGTTCCTGTGCTGTGCTTTTCTTATACCTTGAGTGTATTCTTTAAATTGTGTTCTGTTAGTAACATGTATTTCCGTTGAGTTTTCTATGCAAACTAAAATCTTTCTGAAATATTTTCTTACTAAACTTCATCCATCATGTAGCTGCCACCCCCACGTATGTTTTACTTGTGCGCTTTACATATTTAATTATCATTTTTTCCAAAGCTAATATCTTACAGTATACTTTCTAATGTTTCCTCATATATACTCTTTTTCTAAAAACGAGTTTCTAAAATGCTGATTTTAACTGCGTTTGCAATAAAATCTATTCCAAACATCCTACATAAGGTAGGGCTGAATTTGGTCCTCCGTGATAATGTTAGTGATTTTCTGGATCACCCTGGGAGAAATACAAACATGTATTAGAGTCATCAGGAAATTGTGATAGATTTGAATAGTGTCTGTGTTCTGCCTTTTTCAGACAAATATTTATTGAATTACATGAATCAGTGATAGTTGAGTTTTATTCTGTCAGTAATTGGCCTATCATCTGTCTTTGCACCATCTTCTCTTTACTTATTACAGCTCCTTCACTGTCCAGGTTATTCAATCTATCATTACACGGTAGATTAGTGTATAGTATGCAGAATCATTGGGGCTGTTACTTAAAATCTAAATCATTTAAAGCCTTTCAAAAATTGATTATGTAAAAAATATTTACATTTAATTTTGTGGTATTAAACAAAGGAAAATGACTGATTGCTAATATTTTCCTCATTCTATATTTGATAGGCAATATGCGAGAGTGACATATTTTAAAATTAATTTCTGAGTGCTTTTCCTTTCACATTTAAAAAAATAATACAGTTTTTTAAGAAAAATTGTAAGTTTACAGCAAAACTGAGTGAAAAGCACTGAGTTGCCGTATACCACCTCTCCCCTCACACACAGAACCTCCCCCACCAGGAACATCCAGCGTACTGTGGTGCGTCTGGTACAGTCAGTCCTCCACTGGCACATCCTAATCACCTGACGTTCACAGTGTACGTTAGGATTCACTCTTGGTGTTGTACATGGCACTGTAGCTTTTGACACAAGTGCAGTGGTTATGAATCGACCATTGTGGTATCATAGAATAATTCAATGGCCTCATAATCCTCTGTATTTGGCCTATATTCCCTCCACCCTGATGCCTGGAACCCACTGATGTTTTTACATTTTCCATAGTTTTTACATTCCCAGAATGTCAGAATGTTGAAATCACATACTATGCAGCCCTTTTTATGGATTGGCTTCTTTCACTTCATAATGTTCAATTACATTTTCTCCATGTCATCTCACCAAATAATATTCCATTCATTGCATGTAGCATCGATTATTTATCCATTCTACTGAAAACATCTTGATTGCTTCCAACTTTCAGCCTAAGAATAAATCTCTTTTAAGTAGTAATGTACATGTTTTTGAGTACATAGGTTGTTTTTCGTTTTGTTTTGTTTTTGCGGTTTTTGGCTGGGGCTGGGTTCGAACCTGCCACCTCTGGTGTATGGGGCCAGTGTCCCACTCCTTTGTGCCACAGGCACCGCCCTGAGTACATATGAGTTTTCAGTTGATTTAGATAAATACCAAGGAGCACAACTGGTAGAGCTCATTCATGGTAAGAGTGCATTTATTATTGTTAGGAAATACCACTTTATCTTCCAAAGTGACTATCTTATTTTGCCTTCCCACCACTGACAAAGGTTCTTTTGCTCCACATCTTTTTGTCATTTCCTATTTTTGATGTTTTGTTTTGGTCATTCTAACAGATGCATAGAGATACCTCATTGCAGTTTTCATTTGCAGTTACCCAATGGCATAGATGTTGAGTATCTTTTCATATACTTACTTGCCATCTGTATATCTCCCCTGGTGAAGTGTCTCTTAAGGTCTTTTGTCTACTTTTTATTGTTTTTTTTTTCTTACTGTTGAATGTTAAGAGTATATTTTGTATATTTTGGTTAACAGCCTCGTATCAGATGTGTTTTGCAAATATGATCTCAGTCTTTGTCTTACATTTTTATTCTCTTGATATCTTTTTCAAAGGAAAAGGTTTTAATTTTAGTGAAGACCAACTTAATCAATTATTTCTTTTGTGGACTGTACCTGTGCCATATGTAAAAGTCCTTGCCATACCCAATGTTCTCTAAGTTATTTTTTATGTTATCTGTAAGGAGTTTTTTTTTTCTTAGTTTGTGTACATTATATTAAGAGCTATGATTCATTTTGAGTTAATATTTGTGGCTGGTATAAGGTCTCTGCCTTTATTTATTTATTTATTTGGCATGTAGATGTTTTGTTGTTTCAACATGATTTATTGAAAAGTCTACCAGGCTCAATTGTATAGCTTTTGCTTCATTGTCAAAAATTAGTTGACTATATTTAAGCGAGTCTATTCCATGCCATTTGTATGTCTATTATTCCTCCTACATATGCTGTCTTGATTACTATTTCTTTATAGTAAATGTGAAAGTCGTGTAGTGCCAGCCCTCCAACTTTGCTCATCTCCTTCAATACTGAATTGGCTATTGTGGATATTTTACCTTTACTCATAAATTTTAGAATCAGTGTGTCATTATCCATAAAATAACTCACTTTTATTTTGATTAGGATTGTATTGAGTCTGTGGATATAGTTGGAAGAAAATGATGTCTTGAAAATATTGACTCTTCTTATCCATAACATTGAATACCTCACCATTTATTTTTCATCTTTCTTTAATATCTCTCATCACAGTTCTGTAATTTTTTTCCTGTAGATTTGTATAGATAGTTAGATTTAAGTATTTTTATGAGGTCTAACAATTACATTAATGAACTTGTCCTAGAAAACGTGCTACATACCTCATTGCTGGATATCACTCCCTTTGGTAAGCTGTGTATTAGTGCCAGGGCCTAGTCTGCCCTTCAAAGCAAATTTAGAGCTCTTTTTCTGGAATATCCATCAGAGCTGTGGTCATACAAACATCTGACAAGTTCGTAAACTCACGTTAGAAAAATTGTTTTGAAAGGAGGATGAACTAGGAACTGGTATTTGTGCATAGCTTCCCCAGGGGAGTACTTAAAAGGTGATTATAGTGATATTCAGCAATGAAGTATGCTGCACTTTTTCTAGGATGAATTTGTTAGAGTCATGTAGTGGCTCAAAGTAGTCGCCAAAATAATTGAAAAAGAGCAAGTCAAGTTTTAGCAAGAAGAAGGAAGTCTATTAAAGACTTGCATAGCAATCTTAACCCTTTCCTAGTGACTTCAGGCTCCATGGAAAGCTCAGTTTGGGGTTTTATACACACTTTGAGGAATATCAGCTTCTTCTTGGAAATCTCCTAGGGTCTAAATTAACTATGTTCTCAAAACAACTTCCTCATTAGTATAGTGAGAAGTAAAAAAATAAAATAAAATAAATAAAACAACCCATTTGCAAGAGCTTGATAACAATCCACCTGCAAGGTCTCAATCAGCCTCATTCTCATAATAACTCAGGTCAGCCTGACACAACACAATCCAAAATGTCCAAACCATATTTATCATCCAGTTTGCTCATATCTATCTAACTACTTAACAAGTTTGCAAACTTAATGGTCAGATCTCTTGTGTGTGTGTGGTAATTCAAAGTATTTAATTTTTAAAGTTGCTAATATACATGTCAATCTGCTAATTTCAGATTCCACTTGTTCATTGATGGTATTCAGGAAAATTATTGACTTTTATATAATAACCTTGTATCCTACAAACTTGCAATAATGACTTTAGTTACTGGAGTGTATTTGTTGATTTTGCAGATTTATCTCTAAAGTACAGTCATGTCACCTCAAACAAAACTGGATTAATTTTTTTCCTCACCAATCTCTGTACTTTTTTTTTGTCTTATCTTACTGTATTATCCAAGAATTCCAGTACAATGGTTAAAATCAGTGGTAAGAGAGAATGTCATTGGTTTGTTCCTGATCTTGCCATGGAAAATTAATGTTTCTCACCATTAAGAATCTTTTTAGTTGTAGGTTATGGATGTTCTTTATCAAATTTTAAAGGTTTTCCTATGCCTAATTTGTTGAGAGTTTGTATTTGGATTGGGTTTTGAATATTGTCAAGCTCTTCTTCTGCGTATATTGATGTGATAATGTAATTTTTCTTCATTGCCTACTGGTATGATCAATTGATTGTGAAAACTTAAACCAGTCTTGCATACTTGGAATAAATCCCATTTGATGTTTTATATAATTATTTTTATACATCATTGAGTTTGATTGGCTAATATTTTGAGAAGGATATTTACATCTGTGTTTCTGAATGACATTAGTCTACCGTTTACCTTTCTTGCTATGTCTTCTTCCAGTTTTGATATTCGGGTAATGCTGACCTTTTATAATGAGCTGGGATATAATCCTTCTTTTTCTACTGGAAGATATTAACTATAATTTGTATAATTTCTTTCTTAAAATTTAGGTAGAATTCACTACTGAAGCCATCTGTCCATGGTGCTCTCTTTTTTGAAAGGTTATTATTTATTAAATTTCTTGAATAGATAGGGCATATTCAGATGGTTTAGTTTTGCTTGTGCAAGTTTTGACAGATTGTGTCTTTCAAAGAATTGATCCATTTTATCCAAGTTGTCACATATGTAAGCATGGAGTTTTCCCCTAATATTCCTTTATTTTCAATTTAGTGTTCACAGGACCTGTATTATGACTCCTTTACTATTTCTGATATTAGCAATTTGTGGCTGTTCTCTTACTCTCTGTTTTCTTACCTGGTTAGGGGCTTATTAATTTAATTTTTTTTAAATAGCCAGTATTTTGTTTAATTTATCTCTCTTGTTTCCATATTTTTTAATTCATTAATTCATGCTCTATTTACATTAGTTCTGTTACTTTGGATTTAATTTGCTCTTCTTTTTCTAGTTTTGCAAGGTGGAAGCTTACGTGATTGATTTTAGATTTTTCTACTTTCTAGTACATGCATTCGGTGCTATAAAAGTCCTGCTACACTGTTTTCTATGCATGCCACAATTTTTGATAAGGTGTATTTTCATTTTGTTCAAAAGAATTTTTAAATTTATCTGGAGTTTTTTTATTTACATGCTATTTAGAAGTGTACTTTTAAGCTCCAAATATTTTGAGATTTTACAACTATCCTGTTACTGATTTCTAGTTTAATTCTTCTGTGGTTTGAGAGTAGCATTGTATGATTTTGTTATTTTAAGTTTGTTAAAATATGTTTTTTGGCCCAGAATATTGTTCATCTCTGTAAGTGTACTGTGAGAGCTTGAGGAGAATGTATAAGTTGCTATTGTTAGATAAGTAGTTTATAGATGTCAATTATATCCAGTTGATTGATGATGCTGCCAAGTTCAACCGTGTCCTTACTGATTTTCTACCTGTTGGATCTGCCCATTTCCGAGAGAGGGCTGTTAAAATCCCAACTTGTAGTAGTGGATTAATCTATTTTTCCTTGCAGGTCTATCAGTTCTTGCCTCACATATTTTGGCACTGTATCATTAGGTATATACGTGCTAGGAATTGTCATGTTCCTTGGAGAACTGGCTCCTTTATTATTCTGTAATGTTTCTTTTTATCCCTGATAAATTTCTTTGCTCTGAAGTCTGCTCTGTCTGAAATTAATACGTCTACTCTTACTTTCTTTGTTAGCGTGATGTATTCTTCTCCTCCTGTTTACCTTTAATCCAGGTTGCTATTATATTTAAAAAGAGTTTCTTATGGACAACAATTCAGGTCTTAGTTTTTGATTCAACTCATAATCTGTCTTTAAATGTTGTATTTAGACAATTGACATTTAAAGTAGTTGGAGACATAGTTGTATTAATGTCTATTATATTATTTCTATTTTATATTTCTTATTCTTGCTCTGATTTTTCCTCCATACTTTTTCTACCTTTTATAGCTCTAATTGAGCATAGTTTATTATACCATTTCCTCTTTCTTAATATATCAATTATATATTTTTAAAATATTTCTAGTGGTTTGCAATATACATTTACAAGTAATCCAAATCCACTTTCAAAAAACCCCCAAAACCCAAAATTCACTCTCAAATACAGAGGCAAAAAACCACTGGAAACAATTAAATGGAGACCTACAAAGACAGTGATCTGAGCAAGAAATTTGTCAAAGCCAACGCATGACACAAACTAGGTTCATAATATCCCCCAGAATACTGTGTTTCTTTTGAGTTAGTCCTGAAGCAGAAGGTCAAAAACCAAAATTGTGGGTCAAAGCTGAAGCACTCGAGATGGGGGACTTCATAATGTGTTACCAGGCAATTATTCTTTTAGAAGTTTATAATTCCATGTAAACACATTCTTCTTAGCAAAGTATCTCAAGAATGTAAGAAAAAGTATCCAATGTACTCAGCCCTAATATAGAGCTAATTTATAGCTTTCATATGAAGGAGTCATCTTTATATATTTTTTTTTCTTTCTTTTCACATCCTACAACCACCCTGGCCCTTCAGGCTGTCTGGCGAAACTCCACTGCTTCTCAAGACCTTCAAGATGCCAAACTAACTAAAGCCACAGAAACTTCTTAGCAGCAGCTACACTGGTCTCCCATAATAAGATCTCCAGGGGCTGTTCACAAAAATACATATATACATGTCACTTAGTAGACAGAATAATCATTTAAAAACTTCACTCAGGGCATGTCATTTCCTGGCTCAAAATCCTTCACTAGCTTCTTACAATAATTAGTGAAAAATTGACAGCCTTCACCGTAGCCCATAAGGTCCTCCTGGGCCTGGTCTCCTGCACGCTCTCTGACCTTCTCTCATGTTGATCACCCTTGCAACATTTACTTACTGGCTTTCTCTGGTAACCAATCTGGTTACTGCCCAAGGTGCATTTACTTTGCTGTCCTCTGTACCTGAAAAACTCCTCTTTTGCAGATATTCTCGTAACTCCACCTTTATATCAATTCCTTCTATGCCTCAGTGTGAATTCCTCAGAGAGACCATTCCTGACCACTGTATCCGAAACACCTTTTTGCCCTTCCCTTTGATATTCCCTCTCTTTATTTTTTTTTGTAACAGACAATATAACTTACTGTATTCTGTCTTTATTATTTTACTTTATGACTTCATTTCTGTCACTACAATGTAAATGTCTTGAAGGAAACAAATTCACCTATCATATTCACCTTGGCATTTCAAACAATGCCAGTGTGTAAGGCACATGGGAATGTTTGGCTTATAGGGGGGTTAAAGTTAGTAATGCACATAGGTAGATGGATAGTATTTGAGCCAGGCCTTACGAAGAGAGTTGAATTCTACAAAGTAGATGAAATAACAATAATTAAAATCCGAAGACCTTGCATAGGCTGGATTAAGTTTATCATAGTCTTTATGTTATTTTATGAAGTTTATGTTTACCTTGTGGGTGATTGAAAGCTATTTCGTATTTCTCTGAAAAATTATTTTTAATAAATGTAATTGATACTGAAATAGAATGGATTTGAATTAGAGAGGCTAGGGGCAGAGAATCAATTGTGGAATTAAAAGTAGAGATTATGAGGATATTTACAAACTAGATGGCTCATTTCTAACCTATATGAATGTGTCAAACTTTGCTAGATAATGAAGTCTTGAATAATTAGCAAATAGATGCTTCATTTTTCCCTTTCTCGTGCCTTCTTTGTTCATGACTTTAATTGTTAAATGCTGTGATACTGTATGATCATTGATGGTATAAAATCCGGAACACATGTAGATGAGTTGTGTTTAACAACTGAACATATACCTCAATAATTTATCATATGTTTATTATATAAATATTCTTTCACTATATATAGGCATTTCAACAAATATATGCATTTCACTATAAAAAAAATTTTATTGCAGTCTGGAAGATGAAAATATTCTCTTCCAAATTACCTTACATGTAATAAGGAGATATTCTTACTATTGTGCTATTTCACTCAACTTTTGTACATTTAAAAATTAGGTCATAATAAACAAGTTGAGTACCCCAATATGAAATGTTTGGGACTAAAGTGTTTTCTACAATATTTCTGACTTTCTTTTTATTTTGGAAAATTTATATATACTTAATGAAATATCATGGGATTGGGATTCACTTGTATTTCATATATACTTTTCTAAAATTTAAAAATAATGTAAAACTTAGAAATGAAACAAACATTATTAGAAGCAAAAATAAATTCTTTTCAGTCAAATGGATGGGAAAATAATTTGGGGTCACAGTTATTATTTTTACTGATTTGAAAGTGTTTCCGATAGCCAGCTCACTATTTTATTTTTCCATGTGAGCTCACTAATTTATCTTTTTTCCAAATTGATGGATTCTTTGTTTAAATCAGTCTAATTGAGTTTCTCAGGAGTCCTAGCCCATAACCTGACCATCAGCCTTCATCCTCCCTCCTTGGTTGACAAGTCCTTTTCTCAGGAAAATAGTATCTGCTACTACGAGATAATGCATGTCTTTCTTCTCCATAGGCACCAGTGAACTTTCTGTGAATTAGGAATTTATTAACTGTGAAAACTTCAGATATAATCAGTTGAATTGGTAGAGATAGTTGATAGATTCCAGGTTTTAAATGGAATCAACACATTTTGAAGGTCAGATGAGGTTAATTCATAATGTTGACAGCATGCTTAACTTAATCCTTGCTCTTAAAACACAAATAAGTTCAAAGGCCATTTCTTGTTCTTTTCTTTTAATTTTAATCTTTATTTTTATCTTTTTAAATTTCAGAATATTGCAAGAGTACGAAGTTTTAGTTACATGAATTGCTTTTGTACAGTTTGAGTCAAAGTAATGCTCAACATCTCTAATCATCAGGGAAACATAAATCTAAACTTCAATGAGATATCACCTAACTTTTGAGAATGGCTTTTGTCAAAAGTCTCTAAACAACAGATGCTGACATGGGTGCAGAGAGAAAGAAACAGTTATAACTGTTGGTGGAACTGCAAACTAGTACAGCGTCTATGGAAAGTAATAGGAGCTACCTCAAGGAGCTTTTATTTGTTTACATTTGGAGGGAGGATCATTTAAAAAATTTTTAAGAGAATACAAGTGATTTTTTTGCATGGATAAACTGAATAATGCTGATATCGGGGCTTTTAGTGTTCCCATCACCAAAGTGGTGTACATTGTACCCCATGGGTATATTTTTATTTCTCATTCCCTGAAATCCCCCTTTTTGTTTCTAATACCCTTTACAACATTTCATGAGCATGTACCCATCATTTAGGTACCACTTATTACTGAGAACATGTGTTGGTTTTTTTCCATTCCTGGGATATGTTAATGTTCCTTAAGTTAATGTTCTCCAGTTCCATACAAGTTGCCACAAAAGTCATGATTTCATTCCATTTTATGGCTTAGTAGAACTCCATGATATATGAAGATGCCACATTTTCGTTTTTTTTTTGTTGTTGTTGTTGTTTTTTGTAGAGACAGAGTCTCACTTTATCGCCTTTGGTAGGGTGCTGTGGCATCACACAGTTCACAGCAGTCTCCAACTCCTGGGCTTAGGGGATTCTCTTGCCTCAGCCTCCCGAGTAGCTGGGACTACAGGCGTCTACCACAACACCCGGCTATGCCACATTTTCTGTATCTACTCATTAACTGACTAATATCCAGAATCTACAAAGAACTCAAACAAATCAGTAAAAACGGGACAAATAATTCTGTTAAAGAGTAGGCAAAACATAAACACAGTCTCTTCAAAAGAAAACAAATGGCCAAAAACATATGAAAAGATGCTCAAAATCACTAATCATTAGGAAATGCAAATTAAAACCACAATGAGATACCACCTTACTCCTGTCAGAGTGGCCATTTAAAAAAAAAATTAAAAGAAGCTTCTGAAGTGAAGTTGAATTATTGAATATATGTGCATTCATGCCATTTGGTTAGGTTTAGGATTTACCTTGACCCTTAAGTTTTACTCTTTGGTTGATACCTAAAATGCTAAGTAGAATTGAGATATCTGAACATACAATGAAAAAGTACATATTTTGGTCCGGATGAGCAGCTGTCATTTTTTTATTTGATTAAATTTGTGCTACAAATCATAGATGGTCAATGGGATAGAGCCTTTGACTACTTTAAGTGGAATATATTTCAGATGCTTCATTGACTTCTGAGAATAAGGTGTCTGAGATACTTTTCCTTTGGCATCCCATCAACTATCTCTCAGAAAAGCATGTTTGGCCAAAGAATCCTTTAGAGGAGAAGAAGTATTGGTAGTTAATACAGATCTATCCAAATTCTGAGTATTGGTATCTGACTTATGATCAAAATTGTAGAATTTTGTCAAATACAGATCATAGTACTTACTTTCCAACATCGAAATTGCTTAATGTAATCTAATCAGCTTTGTGGACCAATTCCTATTAAAATGGACTTTTAAAAGCGAAGTAAATTGCTCATTCAGTAATATCTACAAAGTTGTTTATATTTTATGTAAACAAGAAACTGTTAAGGGCAATAAAAGATGCAAAAAGTTTATTCAGCTCGGAGAGCAATAATGTGTAGAGTTAGAGCTTATGAATTATCATTTTTAAAAATTAATTGCAAATAGTAAATATACTGATAAAAGAGTGAAAATTACATGATAGAGTTTTAAAATCTATCCATTGGATAAAATTGGTCTGAGGTGACAACATTCTAACATGAATTTTCTTTCTTTAAATAATGGGTATGATCCTTCTCCATAGCATCTGTTCTAAATCAGTCTGTTTTTTCATTGTTTATAATATTAGGTCAAGGCTAATCTTTTATTTCATGTTTTCTTTCCAGGCATTAGTCATGAAATTGCTGATGAAAAGGTGATTTTTGGCATTGAATTTAACTCTACCTTTCTGGAATGTATTCCTAAATCCCAACAAGCATCTATTAAGTGGTACATCCAGCAGTCAGGTGATGAGCATCGAGAGGAGGTAAGCTATTGTCGTCAAAAGAATCCTTACCTTGAAGGAAATAATGTAAAACTTAAATCACGTTTTTGGTTGTGAGAGTTGTTCAAATTTATGTACCATATAATGCTCTCATTATGTGATGAAAATAAAATAAATGTTTATACGTAGTTCTCGCTGAACACCAAAGATGACAATGGCTTGAGGATAAAAAGGAGCCAATTTCAAACAAATGTATAATGAAATATATTTAAAAGCAGACTGAATTTTTATACTAAATTAATATTACTTTATTCAAATTTCTATTTCTCATGAGTTGCCTATATTTTTGAACAAGTCTCTAAGAACAAGAACGTAATATCTTTCTCCCTACACTAGGCCAATTTATTTAAGTTTTAACAACCATTGTGTTAGATTATGTAATATGACACAATGAATTTGTATTAAAACAGAAATATATATTTTTTATCATAACATATGAGAAAATTAGATAAGTATACAGACATATATATCTTTTAGCTTTTGTCTATCAAAAACAAATCAAGAGAGGAATATTCTATTTTTATTTTATCTTTTTCTTATTCTTTTCTAACACATACATGCGATTGAAATACATCACAAAGATTTTATGAGATAGATAGGTTGTATATGTTACTGAATTTAATAAGTTGGGTTTGAGTGTTTGAGAAATCTTAGATTAATGTTATTTGGATTTCATGAAATGAAAGTTAATTGATAGAAATATTTTGTATTACAGTTCAGAGAATCCAATGATGTTCACACTAGATTTTTAAACCTCCCTATATTTTTTTTTAATGTATTTTATTATTCTTCATTACATTATTTTCCCCCCCCCCCACCCGTCCGTGATAAGACAGAATTGATTTACAGAAAAAAATACAGAAAACACCAAAGCTCCTGGTAGTGGGAGAGATTTCAAGTAGGGAAAGAGAAGCTCTCTCCGTTCCTCTCCCGGTCTTTCCCCGTCTCCTCCTTTAGGCCTCTATCCTCAGGGTATATATAGGTGTATGGGTTCCTTGGCCAGGAAACGAATGAATGCAGTCCCTTCCGCCGGGGGGAAGGTGAATGAGTGCATCAATGAATGGACACAGTCCATCCATGGAATTCAGTCATCAGACTTCTTAACAGCAACATCATAACCAGAATTTCATGGAAAAATGCTTTGCAGATTTTGAGGAAAAATGTTTTCAATCCCATAATTTCATGTCTAGCTATGTCACTTAGTATTCTTACTTGTAAACAGCAGACTATACGTAGTTTAAGCAGATAAGAAAATTATCGCTCTCGGATTACTTAGGTTGTTCCTGGATTTTTCTGGTGCGCTATAGAAGGCAGGTTTGTAAGCCACATTGCCAGGATCTACCAAAGACCACTGTGAGGGCTGTGCTGTTGAAAACATCTCTAGTCCCACACCTGGAACAGCCCCATACCTGTGGCAATGATGAAGCCTCCCAGAGCAGATGTGGCTATGTCTGTCATTCATTCACAAGACATATTCTGCAAATAGCTGCTTCCTCACAGTGCTTGCTTCTGAAGTCTAGGACAGCTATGTGTCATTAGAAGAGCTTAGATTACACAGCTCCCCCTGCCATGCTCCTCCCCAGCTGCATGAGACCACATTCTCTGTTCTTCTGGGAAAAGTGAAAAAACTCAAGATGCAGGAAATTTACCAAAGGAAAGGTGATTGAAAGATTTGGGATGGCACCCCAAATAATCTTTTACTATACCAGATACGTTATTAAGAGGGAAGATAGAATAAGCACTTTTTTATATATTGAAGGCTCAATGTCAGGGCCCAGGACTGGCCAGGTCTCGGGCCCGGCTTAACTAGGTTCCGGATGTGGACTGCTAAGCTACGTTGCTCAGGAACAATTTCTCTTAGGTGCCTGAGGGCTAAGAAGACTGCTTTACTCTGTCTAACACAGAATCTATCTAGATTACTCTCTCTAACACAGACTCTATCTAGATTACTGTCTCTAACACAGATCCATCTAGTTAGAATAGATAGAGCTTAGTCTTTAGTAGAGCTTTGTAATCTTCAGCAGAGAGACGCCATGCTGACGTTTTGCAGGCAGGAGAGGAGACAGAGTCAGAGTAAGGGGGTCCGTGATAGAATGCGCATGCTCGTTGACTGCCTTCTCCTCCAGCCTAATATAAAGCTGATCTTGTGCCTCTCAACACCACAGGTGTAGAGACTGCCAATTCACCACTGCTCTCATCTCACAAGCTCTCATGCTTGTTAGGAGAGCTAAATCCCTCTCCACACCCTTTTCACCAAGGTGTTCCATTATTTAGCTACATAGTTTTTCTTATAACTCTCGCTCCTCTTAGCCATAGGGTATACGGGCTGCTACAGCTTTTTATTCCCCTTAACTTTTCTAAGAAATTTTCTGTAGGAAGTTCTACCTACATAAGGGTGTAAACCAAGAAAAATTAAGACATGGGATCCAAGAAACAGGGAATCTAAATCATGCAGGAGACCAAGGGACTTTCCCTAATGGTGTTGGAAGGAAGCTCCAGGTGTTGGTTGAGCAGCAGGTTAGAGAACAGCTATAGAGCAAGATGTGGAAACAACCTAAATGCCCACCAACCTAGGAATGGATTAACAAACTATGGTAGACGTACACCGTGAAATACTATTCAGCCATAAAAAGATGGAGACTTCACATCTTTTATATTAATCTGGATCAAGTTAAAACATTCTTTTTTTTGTTTGTTTTTTTGAGACAGAGTCTCACTTGGGTAGAATGTTGCCCTGGGTAGAGTGCTGTGGCGTCACAGCTCACAGCAACCTCACTCTTAGGTTCAAGTGATTCTCTTGCCTCAGCTTTCCAAGTAGCTGGGACTACAGGCCCCCACCACAAGGCCTGGCTATTTTTAGAGACGGGGTGTTGCTCTGGCTCAGGCTGGTCTCAAACTCGTGAGCTTGGCTTTCCAGAGTGCTGGGATTATAGGCGTGAGCCACCACACCTGGCCCCAAACACATTCTTCTCAGTAAAGTATCACAAGAATGGAAAAGCAAATATCCAACGTACTCAATACTAACGTGAAACCAGAGATGATCTAATACACGCCCACATAAGAGAAAAACTCAATTCCATTCAAGTTGGGGGTAGGGAGAAGGAGGGAGAGAAGAGAGGGGGATTGCTGTGACCCCACTTGATGGACATAATGTAAGGGTATATGGCACACCTCCTGGGTGCGGGGTACAACTTCAAGGGGGACTCTATCTAACAAATGCAAACATTGTAACCTTGTTGTTTGTACTCTGACATTAATCTGAAATGAAAAAAAAAAAAAATAACAGCTGTAGAGCCTGGGACAGGAGACCGAGGGCTGCAGGCGCAGATTACCCGATGAGGGTGAGTGCTATCACAGGGGAATGGTGCTTCTGTTGAATAATTTCTGTGATCAGCAGCGGGAATATAGAAAGCCAAACAAATAGAAGATGATTATTAATTTTAGGTAGAGCAAAAACGCACAAGAAAAGGAAATCTATCCAAATACATTCAATGTGGACTGTCAGCTGTGAACAATAATTATTATATCATCTTTTTAGTGATCCTTTTGCTTCGGGCTCCCGAGTACCTGGGACTATAGGCACCTGCCACAACTCTTGGCTATTTTTAGGGGGGGGGGTCTCACTCTTGCTCAGGCTAGTCTTGAACTCCTGAGCTCAAGCAATTCACCTGCCTGGGCCTCCCAGAGTGCTAGGACTACAGGTCTGAGCCATCACATTGGCTCCCAAGAATTAAATTCTTTTCTTCTGGGCAGGCACATTGACTCACACTTCTAATCCCAGTGCTCTGAGAGGCCAGGGTGGGGGGCTCCCTCGAGCTCAGGGGTTGGAGACCAGCCTGAGCAAGTCTACTAAAAATGGAACAATTAGCCAGGTGTGGAGGTGGGCACCTTTAGTCCCAACCTCCTGGGAGGTTGAGGCAGGAGGATTAGCTGAGCCCAGGAGTCTTAGGTTGCTGTGAGCTAGTTTGATGCCACTGTACTCTAACCCGAGCAAAAGGATGAGACTGTCTCTAAATAATCAATGAATAAATAAATAAATAAAATGGTAATAACTAGAACTTAGAGGAGAAATGGAAGAAAAAAAAGAGATGAGAATGCTCAGCTGGTTGTTAATTAATGCCTGGGTAATTAATTAAGTTCCCACAGTGGTAGTGACTGTTTAATCAGTGAGGCATCTGAGAGCTGGTGGGTGGGAAATTCGAACTGCCTTACGCAGACGTCGTATTCACAGCGTGGCGTATTCACAGATCAGTACAGAGGTAAGCCCTACAGTGGACTGAGGAGCAGATTTTCGTTTTCTAACACTGACTCTTTTCTAAGGTCCAGCTGCCTTCCTTCATCCTTTAATAATTTTTTTTTTGTAGTTAATTCAGCTTAGTTATCATTGCTTACAAATTGAGAGTCATAATTGACATGGAAGACTATTAGCTATCTGTATAGTTTATTGACTTCTTGGGATTGCTCGGCCCCACCCCCAAACTTGGACTTTGGTCCTTGTTAGATCCCAGGCATCATCTTTTTAGTCGACACCACTGCCTGCCTCCACCTCCTCTGCTTTGGGGCTTCAGCATGGCCCCTGTCACACCTGTGTGGGAGCTGCAGGGACTCCAGGACACTGGAGAGGAGCCCAGTAGTGTAGGTGAGTGGTTCCCAACCTTCCTAATGCCGCGGTGCTTTGTACAGTTCCTGTGGGTTGAGAGCTGCTGCTGTTGTTCCTTTCACCACTTTTGGACTCCAGAAAAACACTGAAACACAGGCCATGGCTATATCCAAAGCCACCTAACCCAGTCTAGAAGTGTGGTAGAGGGCATTGGTGGGCTTTTCCTACACACCCCAACACTTAAACAACAAACACTTATCATTTCTTGCAGTCTTTGTGGGTGGCTGGACAATTCTGGTCTGGGCTGGATCATCTGGGGCTGGGTGGTATGGAATGGAATTACAGATTGCTGGTTACTGTCTGCCTGGTCTATGGAGCCTCACCCACGTGTCTAGCAGTCAGCTCACTGATAGCCGGGACGCCCGCATGTGTCACTCATTACTCACAGATTAGCTCGTGAACATGGCGCAGAAGGTTCCCAGCAGCAAAGGAGGGCAAGTCCTGATGCAGGAGCGCTTTAAGCCTCTGCTCAGTGTCACACTTGCTAATATCTCATTGGTCAAAAAAGTTCACAGGCCAAACGCAGATTCAAGGAGTGGGAAAATAGACTCCACCTGTTGAAAGAAGGAACTACGAAGTCATCTTGCAACACGGCAGGGACTCGGGGATGGAAGGAATTGTTGTGACCATTTTTGCAGACGCTCTCCAATAGGGTGTTAATGCCTGTTGGGGTAAACTTTGGCAATTAAGAAGATGGAACAGAAAGAGCCAGCAGGAAGATCCTTTTTTTTCTTCCTAGAGGTGTATAGTTGTCCCTCCTGACCCATGTTTTCACTTTCTAAAGTTTAAGTTAATTACCCGTGGTCAGCTGCGGTCTGAAAATAGGTAAGTGCAATACAATGAGATATTTTGAAAGAGAGGGAAAGATCATATTTGCATAATTTTTAGTTTTGTTATAGTTGTTATTATTGTTCATCTCTTACTGTGCCTAATTTACAAATTAAGTTTTATCATATATACATGTGTATAGGAAATAACGTAGTCTATATACAGCGTAGTGCTATCTGGGGTTTCAGGCATCCTCTGGGTCTTGGATATACTCCTCATGGGTAAGAGGGAACTGCTGTATTCTGAGGTTCACTGGTTCTTGCTCTGCAGAAGGCCTGTGTGTGTGGCCCAGCACCTGCCTTGGTAGCTTGCTTGCTTTTCCTGCCTCACTCCCCTGTTCTTTATTCTTACTGTCCTGAGACTATAAACAAAGCTTTGCATGGAGGCTTAGCCTAGGGTTCGTTCCCAGTTATTCTCAGCTCAGGCCCAATCATATCATATTCTGGAGAGGATTAAAGGGGATCTCATGCTTCTGGACTATACCTCTTAAGTTGTAACTATTGTTATTGTTATTACTAACCAAAATACTTCATTAAAAAACCTTCGTGAATTCAAGTAAAAATTATAGAGGCTGTATTCCCAAATCACACTGTGCTAAACTTAGATGTTAGTAAGTTTAAAGAAAACATTGTAACTTGATGGAAATAAAAAGCAAACAAAAGACAAAACCCACAAATGTTCCCAAAGAGCATGTGGTCAATAATATTTATACAAACAAACAGACTGTTCACAAAATAAATGGAAAGGAAAAAATGTTTTTAAATTTCCATGGCGTGCAGCCCAAACTGTTAACCTAATAAAGTTCCTGAACAATCTTGATTAAAAAAAAGAGAGAAATAGGAGGGAGGAAAGAAGGAAAGGAAGAAAAAGAAAGAAAGAAGCAAATATTTTACTTAAGAAACTACAAACATAGCCGTGGTGTGCTGGAGTCTGTTCTTCAGGGTTCATGTGAGCTGCTTACTAAATTTTCAGGAATTTAGCGGAGGAGGTTGCGAAACATAGCCATTATTAAAAATTACTTGATGTAAAATTAAACTATCAAGGACAAAAGCCATAAAAACTGTAGTCATCACTTCCTACGTATTTTGCTTCATTTTACCTTGTGTATGATGTTCTTCTGCTTGTTTATGTCTGTTATATACGTATGATGAAAATACCATATAATGGTGTCGTGTTGAATGGCTGTGTTCCCAACTCTGGATGCACACTGGTCGCTGGAAATCAGCCGTGGCGAGAATATTTACACCCTGGTATTTGGCAGTGCTACCAATCAGAGCCTCTGTCTTCTTTCCCTTCTTCCTCTCCTCTTACTCCTTTTCTTGTTCAGACCTCTTTTTAAATATTTACCAGCACAAACAACACTGACCAGCTATAGTCTTTTTTAAGGAATACGGATTTTGCAGTTTGAGTTTAGACTGAAAATGAAGTTAAAGCATCAAGATGCTTTAGAAGTTCACAGTCGTTTTAGTGTTTTGGAATGATCTAGATCTCTGGGATCAGTTTCTTTAGTTGAGATTGTTGCTCTTCAATCAGTTCTAATTAATATAGATGGACCTTAACCCTCAGGAATGACCCAGATGTTTCCCGGGATTGGGAAGAAGTAAGTAAATTCCAAAGGCGGATTCTGGAGAGCAGTATGGAACCCTAAAATTTAGAAGTGAGGGAAAATGTATTGCTGCATAAACATGGGCTTTTGTTAAATGAACCAAACTTAAACTTTTTCTCTATAAAGGATAAGAAACATTTTAACTAGGCTGGTGAAAAATAATGAATAGCAAAAGGAAATAAACCCCCCTTTTCCCCCCCCGGGGGTTATTTTCTTTCAATTTGAAATAATCGTTATTAAAAATTCATTATAGAAATTTGTGATAAAGACTTCTTAAACTAAGCTTGATTTGAAAAATGGATTAATGCTAATTAAAAATAAAGAACTGGTGGGGCACAGTGGCTCAGGCCTATAATCCTAGCACTTTGGGAGGCTGAGGTGGAAGCTTTAGTTGAGGCCAGGAGTTCAAGACCAGTCTGAGCAAGAGTGACACCCTGCCTCTACAAAAAAATAGAAAAAATTAGCCGGACATAGCTGCCCGTGCTTGTTGTCTCAGTTGCTCAGGAAGCTGAAGCAAGAGGGCCACTTGAACCTGGCAGTTTGAGATTGCAGTGAGCTATGATGATGCCACTGTGCTATAGCTCAGTCAACAGAGTCAGACCCTGTCTCAAAAATAAATAAATAAATAAAATCAGCCAGGCGTGGAGGCTCACACCTGTAATCCCACCATTCTTGGAGGCCGAGGCAGGAGGATTGCTTGAGCACAAGAGGTCAAGAGCAGCCTGAACAAAAGTGAGACCTCATTTCTACTAAAAATAGAAAAAGTTAGCCAGCGGTGGTGGCAAGCACTTGTAGTCCCAGCTACTTGGGAGGCTGAGGCAGGAGGATCCCTTGAACCCAGGAGTTTGAGGTTGCTGTGAGCCAGGCTCACATCATGGCATTCTAGCCTGGGTGACAGAGTTAAATAATAAATAAATACAATTAAATAAAATAATTATGTTAAAAATGTCAGCTTGAGTAAAAATAGATTAAGCCAACATACAATCCCACTAGTGTCTTCCTATTGGTGTTTTCAAATTCATGAATAGGTTCTCTTAATCTACTTTATATACCTGATCAATTTTTCTTTAAGTTTTAGCATATTAACATTAGTAGGTTTTAGAGGGAAAAGTTTGCAACATTATGAAAGTTAACTACACCGTTTTCTACGTAACTGCTTTATGCCCAAATTGTGTTATGTCCTTTGGAGAGCATTTTACAGAGTACTATTTTTATGAACTACTTAATTTGTGTCCAAATTTCTATATGGCCTATAGAACATATAAAATGTATTCCAGCCTTTTATTTCTTCACTATTTGAGGGTTTTTTTTTTTTTGAGTTGGCATTAGGCTTCAGATAGACCTATATTTTAAATCAAGATCTTTTCTTATGCAGTGACTATTTTTAAAAATTTTCTTGATATAATGGTAACATTTATTTTCAAGTCAGGAGATTTTTAACTTGAAATAAGCCATTTCCAAAGATATCAATGAAACAAGTCTGATATTTGAACTTTTCTTTTAATTTATTCTTGGTGCTGTTGGCTATTATATATTTCCAGGGAAACTCTGTGACTCTGTTGATATAATAAAACAGATTCATGTTAATTTGCCTCAGTTGTTCTCCATATGTTTGCTGATTCTACACACTCGAGCCATTCAGATCTAGATTTAAAATATCATATTCTGAAGGAATAAAATGATTCTTTCTAGTTATGTTATAATATTTAATCATTTAAGCATTTGAATTTACTTTCAGTCAGTGTTAAAAATGGCAGGGAAATAAGACTACGGTTTTTTGTTTTTTTTGTTTTTCTTCCAATTGCCTTTGAGAGAGACTCTTTCTGATGGATACTGTCTGTGAAATTGGAGTTTCAGACTGAATGGGATATAGTAAGATTTAGGCTTATTCTTCTAAACAATATGGGAATGAAGGAAACTGGTGGATCACATCCCTTTCTGGATCCTGGAAATGTATCACTGCTCTGATTAAGAGTTTCGTGTGAGCCGTTAAGTATGATGTGAAGAGTCTCCTGGAATCCAGAGCACACTTTCATGTGCCTCACTGGTATGACAAATATTTATTAAGTAAGTAGACAAGGTAATTTATTAAGTAAGTTGGTATTACTATTAAGTAAGTAGGTAAAGTATTAAGTAGATAAGGTAATCATAATCTAGGAACATAGTTTCTACTTTCAAACTGATGATATATCTTTACTTAAATTCTCTTACCTTTTTAAATGTAAAGGTTAAGCAACTATCAGGGTTACTTTATTCTTGGATGTTCCCTACTAGAATTGAGGGCTTTATCTCCAGTCTATTTTCGTTTCATGGTAATTTATCCATTGGAAGCACGTTTGACATCTTGAGGATGAAGCAATATCTTCTAATGAGGATTCCCAGAATAGAATCAGCATATTAATAAACCTGCCTATCATCCACCTGAAACCCCTTAACTGTTTAATGTTTATCAACTATTCATACATCAAGCCTGAACTGACACTTTTCTTCTTAGTCTTCTCATTTAATTGTTGACTATGCACTTTATAAGGTGTTGTTAGATTAGAGCTTAGCAAAATAATAGCAATGGTTGTTAAATTCCAAAGCAGACTCTTTTCAAAATGTCTTTTATGTAAATTTTAAAGAATCTCTAATTGATATAATTATCAACAATCAAATCTGCTATTATCAGAACAGCTAATACTACTTGACTGATTCTATTAATGATACCAGCCAACTGATGATCCTTAGTACCAATGCAATGCTTCCATAGAATGTATACAATTTGTCTAATATAATTGTAAGAGTTTGCCTTTTTCCTTGTCAGTAAACCAAAAAGGAAAAAGTAATAGTTTCTTGCAAAAAAGCCTATAGGGGTGGAGCAGAGCAGGGGTGGAGCTTTCTTTTTTTGAATGCAACAGGAATAAAGACTGATAATCATCTTTATGTGTATCAATTACCAATCACTTTCCACCCAGAAGAGCACAATAATACAAATTTATTTTGTTTTGTTGCTTCCTGAAGCTGGCATAGATCCTAAAATTTAAGGGTTATTCATTCAACAAATATTTGTGCAAAGAGGTATTACATGAGGTTGGAGGTGTGGGCAAGGTTCAGGCACTGTAAGCTCTAGTCTCCAAAAAGATAAATAAGTAAATAATTAGCTGGTCATGGTCATGTGAGCCAGTAGTCTCAGCTACTCAAGAAGCTGAGACAAGATGATCACTTGAACTCAGGAGTTTGAGGCAGCAGGGAGCTATGATTGTGCCACTGCACTTCAGCCTTGGCCAAACCCTCACTTATTTTTATGACATTCCTATCATGGGTTTACCATAGAACCAGTATCAAGAAGTACTACATATGTGTCTTTTGTGAACTTGTTTTTCATTTTTTTGAGGACATAAAAATACAGTTGAACCTTTGTAAGTTGACCGTTCCAAGGACTGTAACAAGCTGGTCAACATATGGAGGTGGTCAACGTAAAGAACTTCCATGGAGTACATGTGGTGCATGTCCGTCTATGAAAATTAGGTCAATGTGAGGTGTTCAATGTAGGGAAGTGGTCCACTATGAAGGTTCTACTTTATATGAAGTAGTGAACAAAATCCTTTGAACACTAAGTATTACAATATGATGGAAAGAGCACAGACTTTGAAGTCAGACATAACTTCAAATCCTGCTTTTTGTTTACTGAATGAGTGACTTTAGGCAAATTACTAACTTCATCTCTTTTAATTTTAGCTGACAGAAGAAAAAAGTGGAGATAGTGGTACCTTTTTTCTCCCAGTTGTCAGGATTAAATAGAAAAACCTGAACGATAGGGCGGCACGTGTCGCTCAATGGATAGGGCGCTGGCCACATACACCAAGGCTTGGTGGGTTCAAACCTGGCCTGAGCCAGTTAAAACAACAATGACAACTGCAACAGAAAAATACCTGGGTGTTGTGGTAGGTGCCGGTAGTCCCAGCTACTTGGGCGAGAGAATCGCTTGGTCGCTGTGAGCTGTGATGCCAGAGCACTCTACCTGGGGCTACAGCTTGAGACTCTGTCTCCAAAAAAAAAGAAAGAAAAGAAAAGAAAAACCTGAACAATAATAGATGCTTAAGGTGTGTTTTAAATTTTAATAAAGGAGTTTTGAATTATAGAGCAAGGAAAAGCTTCCTTGTGTTCAAGGAGTTAGGATAACTGTTGATGAGAAAAGAGTTAGCATACTTACTTGTTCTGATTGTTCTCTGAGTGGAGATGAATGGGACAAAGCTTAGAAGTGTTAGCTTTCGTGTTATCGAATAATCAGAGATGAGAAAAGTATAAAATGTCTAAATCGTAAAGTCCAGGCAAGTATAAAAGGCATTTGAAAAGGAAAGATGAGCGTTGGGTTTTAGTAAACTGGAAACTATGAGTCTCAGAAGGCTGATTAAAATGTGGTCAAGCATGTGGAAGCAGGGAGTGGTAGGAAACTGGAAATATCTATTACTTTTCTCTTACGAACTGAGATCCTCTTCCTTGGCCAGCATCCGGCCTTGTAGAGCCAGCCAAACCAGATCATCTTTCTCTTTCCCTTTGCTTGGTTCAATTTCTGCCGGACTCTGACTCCCAGCCAGTGTGACTCAAAGGGTCTCTGCTTTCAGGGGCAGGGTCTGCTCTCAAATTCTGTCGCCACATCTCGAAATCAAGGTAGAATGTTACACCTGCCAGATGTGCTGGATAAAAAGCAGAAGGGCAACAATATGGCTGGAGCTCCTATTTTATACAAAGAAGGATGTGGTGTGCTTTGTGAGATGCAGAGAGCTGCAAGCCGGTGCTTACGCTCAAAGCCCCAGAGTTCTAGGAATCTCACTGAAGAGGCCGTGGGTATGGGAAATGAGATTTTCCTGGGATTGACCAGGTAAATCCCATCCTTCGTGAATCAGTGAGGAAAGGGGGCTGTTAAGTTGTTGATATTAGGAATAAGCGAGGAAATACTTGTGAGCCTACGGAGAACGCTACCTTGCAAACGGTGAGCTCAACAAAGGCGAGCTCTTACCAACCTCAGGCTGCGTTTCCTAATTTGCCTAGTGATAAAAGTCACCTGGAATGACTTGTTACTTTTTTTTTTTTTCTTTTTGAGACGGAGTCTCACTCTGCAGCCCTGAGTAGAGTGCTGCGGTGTCACTGTAGTTCACAGCAGCCTCAAACTCCTAGGCTCAAGTGGTCCTCTTGCCTCAGCCTCCCGAGTAGCTGGGACTACAGGCGTGTGTCACCATGCCTGGCTAGTTTTTCTATTTTTAGTAGAGACAGGGGCTTGCTCTTGCTCAAGGTGGTCTTGAACTCCTGAATTCAAGCAATCCACCCTGCCTCAGCCTCCCAAAGATTACAGGATTACAGGAGAGAGTGGCTTGTTAAATTTAAAGATTCCCAGTCACTTCCCTGAAGATTCTATTTTGATTGGCCACAAGAGGGTGGGGAGGGCTCGGCGCCTATAGCTCAGTGGCTAGGGAACCAGCTGCATACACCAGAGGTGGCAGGTTTGAATCCGGCCCAGGCCTGCCAAACAAGAATGACAGCTACAACCAAAAAATAGCTGGGCATTGTGGCGGGCACCTGTAGTCCCAGCTACTTGGGAGGCTGAGGCAAGAGAATCCCTTAAGCCTGGGAGTTTGAGGTTTCTGTGAGCTGTCACCCTGAGGCCATGGCACCCAGGGTGACAGCTTAAGACTCTGTCTCAAAAAAAACAAAAGAAAAGAAACTTAAGGAGGTGGTCAGTGTAGGGAGGTGGTCAACTATGGAGGTTCTCCTATCTATAATTTTATTTTTTTCAGATATAGGGTCTCACTATGTTGTCCAGGCTGAAGTGTAGCAGCTACAGCACTGAACTACAAGCCTCAAGCAATTCTCCTGTCTCAGCCTCCTGAGCTGCTAGGACTATAGACTTGCTCCACAGAGCCCTGCTTTGCTTATCCTTCCGATTCTGAGGAAGTGGTGAAGGAAGAGTATCATTCCCTTCAGAGCAGATACCCACCTAGGGCCAGAGAGCCCAGCAGTGCACTACTGGCAAGTTCTTTTGTACAATCTGCACAAGTAAATAAGAGTCCAGGGCTGTTCAGAAATTTTATAAAGGACTATCTCATTTGCAGACGCCTGAGGAACAATGAGAGTTACATCTAGGTATTGCTTAACATGGTTTTAATTGAAAACAAAGGGGAAAGTAGAAAAATGATCTGATTAATCATTGAGTTTGGTGTTGAAAGCTCTGCTCTTTGCTAACCCGAGAGAATCAAACATATGCTATTTAAGAGAAGTCCTTCATCCCTGATTTTGTCAAGGTCCCAAAGTAATTACCTTTTAAGGTCAGACTTTTTTGCAAAAACATGCACATAACCAACCCCTAATCGTGTCACATGCGTTTATCTTAATCTTACATCCTGTGTTTTTGGGATTGTTTTAATCCAAGTGAAATGAAGCTAGAAGACAAAATGCTATATGACTTGCCAAACGCTGGGGAGTTGCCTCAGACACAAATTAATTTTGCAAATGTAACGCAAGGGGATTTAACGATAAGCCTTTGGCATGAAGTAAAAGCAGGAAGAGGAAGATGAAAACGCAGTGGGATGAGGAAGAGAAAGCAGGGAAAGAGAGAGGGGAAAAAGAGAAGAGAAACTATTCAAGTCATGTGGGTGACATGTGGGTGACCAATGCTAGTGGTTGCAAGAGTGTGTGCCCTGGAAGGCAAGCAGCGCCCAGAGAGGTGAGAACTTGGCCCATCTGAGGCAATACCCCTGGCTCCCCAGAGACCCAGGAACTCACAAATAACTCTTGTGCAAAACTTTGCAAAAGTCACATTGACCAACTTCAATTTATCCCCAAGTGCAGTCAGGAGTCCACGTCCCCTAATACACTTTACTGTTTAAATTAAACTTGGTGACTGTATCTTACGCTGCTTCTTAAGTTGTAGCACTCAATGCAAAGAATTTTTCCTTATTTTAAAATCATTAGGAACATTTTCGGACAGAAGATAATAATCCAAAAATTTTAAATGCCCATCAACATATTTATCATATTTAAAAGGAAAACTTCTGCCAAAATTATCATTAAATTTGAACAGCCATGAACAAATTCTGAAATACCAAATGGCCAAGAAACAGACTCTCCTGGTCTATGATTTAAAAAAAAAAAAAGCATACTTAATCCTTTATTTTTCCCAAATTATTATAGGAGAGGAAGGAGACGTAAAGTTGGTCATAAAGCTTATTTCCTCTCTATCACAATTAGTGTGTTCTATTTGAAACCAACACTGGTACTTTGAAGAATCAGTATATCTAGTATATCTGAGCTGATCATTTTTTAATACTCCATTCTTTTAGATTTCAAAAAGTAATAATCATATAGTCATTCATAGTTATTAGTTTTATGTTCTTTAGTTTAAGAACAACTTATTCCAATTAAAAACAAAATTGCAATTTTAAAGATACTATTTAAATATAAAATATATCATGTATAAAATAAAACCTGTACATGTCATGCAGAAATATTATACTTTGCAATTCATGCTTGTTTTTCATATTTGAGATAGGGTCATTTTACCCTGGGTAAAATGCCGTGGCATCATCTTAGCTTACTACAAGCTCCAACTCCTGGGTTCAAATGATCCTCTTGCCTTAGCCTCCCGAGTAACTGGGACTATAGACGCCCACTACAATGCCCAGCTATTTTTTAGGGGCAGGGGTCTCACTCTTCCCCAGGCTGGTCTTGAACTCCTGAGCTCAAGCAATTTGCCTGCCTTGGTCTCCCAGAGTGCTAGGATTACAGGTGTGAGCCACTATGCCTGGCTAAGTTGCCCTAATTTTCATAGTCCAAACATGTACCCCATGTATGTTTCACTACAGTAGAACTAGTTCCTAATGTTGACCACCTCTGCATGTTGACCTGTTTGTTACAGTTCCTTGGGTGGTCAACTTACAGAGGTCCCACTGTATATATGTGTGTGTGTATGTAGATAGATAAAATCTATGTATATTGCATACGTGTTTATGTGAGAAGACTTTTAATCATCACTCTTTCCCCATTAGATACAAGTTCACTGGGCAGGTTTTCTGTAATAACTGCCCTAACTGGCAAGGGTGCATGCATTGTTTTTTTTCTTTTAAATACCAATGCCCACATTTTGAATTAAGAGAAAATTCTTCTAGGCATTTTGCTAACATAACATGTTCTTTTTTGTCGTAATATTTGTTTTCTGGGGAAGGTCTTGCAGAGCATTGTGGTATGTTGCTTAATAATGGTCATGGTCTGTTAAGTCCATTGTTCCCCTCTAAGAGACAACAGAAAAAAATAGCTGTCTGGTGACTATTAGGGTCTCTCGGCTTCAATGAGGAAACTGGACCAAAGATCTCCCAGAACAGCAATGTTTTATTTTAAAGTAAAAAAAATGGCTTTCCAGAGCAGGGATTTTGACAGGAATCCACAATCCTTAGGGGAGTCCTTGGCAGGGCTACAGGATGCTGGAGATTCTCTAAAAAAAGGCTGCACCCTGTTTTTTGTATGTACATTGCATCAGTTACTAGAAAACTTTCACTGACTTCCTAAAATCATTTTTTAGATATTCTTTTGCAGCAGAAGCAAAGAATTGCTCCTCAAATTATATCAATTTTTAATTTTTAGGTGAAACTTCTATGCCATTATCCAATTTCATTTTTCAGAATTTTATTTTTTATTTTTTGAGACAGTCTCGCTTTGTCACCCTCTGTAGAGCGCTATGTTGTCATAGCTCACAGCAACCTCAAACTCTTGGGTTCAAGTGATTCTTTTGCCTCAGCCTCCCGAGTAGCTGGGACTACAGGGTGACTACCATAATGCCCGGTTATTTTTAGAGATGGGGTCTTGCCCTTGTTAAGCTGGTCTCGAACCTATGAGCTCAGGCAATCCACCACCTCGGCCTCCCCGGTTGCTAGGATTATAGGCATTTTTCAGAATTTTAAATAAAGCAGATAAATGCCCTGGACACAAGAGTGATCCAGAAGGCCCCTGAGTTACAATGGTTTGATTTACGATTTGTCTACTTTACAATGGTGCCAAAGCGATATGCATTCAGTAGAAATCTTACTGTTTTCAATTTTGATCTTTTCCTGGGCTAACTGTATGTCGTGTGACTCTCTCAATACTGGGCGGCAGCAGTGAGCCACAGCACTCAGTCAACAAGCACTCAAGACAGCAAGCAACAGATACTCTATGATGTATGTGCTGTGTTGCCAGCATGTTTTAGATATTGTGCCTTGATTTTTCACATCCCATTGTGTCCTACTCTGGTGAGAAGAGGAGGAGGAAGGCAATTACTCTTGAAAGGAAACTCAACATAATTGCCCAGCCTGGAGGTAGCAAGCCAGTAAGGCTATTGCATGCAAATTAGGACTCTCCACCATCTTGAAGGATAAGAAGAGAATCAGTGGTGCCATGAAGTTGTCAGCATTGGAAATGTTTATCTCAGGTCATGGATGGTTCCAATAAAGGAACCATAGTTTTTATAATGTGAAGGTCAGTGGTGAGGCTGATTTGCTGACACTGAAAATGCCAAGGCTTCCCAGAAAGAGCCGTGTCTTTGTCCATTTTCTGCTGCTTATAATAGAACCCCTGAAACTGGATGATTTGTAATGAATGGAATTTATTTTTACGGTTCTGGAGTCTGTGATGTCCAAGGTGGAGGGGCTGCATCTGGTGAGGGCCTTCTTGCCAATGAGGCTTCTCTGCAGAGTCTTGAGGTGGTCCAAGGGATCACGTAGCCGGGGGGCTGACTGTGCCAGCTCCAGTCCCATTCCCATGGTAACCCATCGATCCATGAGTAGATTAATTCATTTACGAGGGCAGAGCCCTCATGACCCAGACACCTCTTAAAGGCTCCACGCTTCAATGTTGTCACATTGGCAATTGACTTTGAATATGAGTTTTGGAGGAGACAAACATTCAAACCACACCAAGTTGCACAGGATAATGATACATGGGAAATATTTGCCAGAACAAATATTAAATGTGAATTAAATGAGCTTGTTCTGGAAGCAAATGCTAAGCTTACATACATTCATCAAGAGTTCAAAACAAAAAGCCAGGATTCAGGGCATTCAAAGACCATGTACCACACTGCTTTTAGGTGGAAATGTTGCAAGGTTCAAGAAAAGTCTTTCCTAATATACCATTTGGAAACCCCTAGAGCATTCTAGAATGTGAACAAGGATACATTTCCCATTTTTTATGGCCACAATAAGAACACATGGATGATATCAGTATCGTTTGAAGACTAGTTTTTGAACTGTTTTATTCCAAAGGCAAGAAAATAGTGTAGGCAAAACAACCGTTCAAGATTCTTCTGATCTTCAAGACAATCAATGCTCCAGGGCATCCCATAATTATGATCCCAGTTTTTTAGATATTAACACCCCATACTGATGACCCCCATGTCCTGATGTAAAGGTTGTGTATTTGCGGCCAAACAAAACCACACTTGTTCAGCCCATGGACTGAGGAGTAATAGCTGAGTTCAGTAAACATTTACACAGGCTGTTGAAATGATGGAGTCTGGCTGAATGCCTGGAGAAGTCTGGAAAGGTTGTAATATTCTAAATGCTACTTGGAATATCGCTGCAGCGTGTAAAGTCATCGCACAGCAGTGAATGAATGGCATTTGGAGGAAAGCTTTGAAGATGTATGTGAACAAATTCAAAGGCTTTAACAGATTTTGCTGTTGGTGGAATGGTCAGTAACAAGATATTAGTGCTTGGGAAACTGCTTGACTTAGATAATGATGAAGGGGATATTCGTGATCTTGTTGGCATTGAGGCTGAAGAGCTTGCCAGTGAGGAGCTGATCAACCTGGAGGAAGAAAGTAGTAAAATAACTTGAGACAGAGGAAGAAGTTCTACCCAAGGCATTAAGAAAGCACATAGCGACTGGGCCTGGAATCCAACACACTCTGGGAGGCCGAGGTGGGAAGATCTCTTGCGCTCAGGAGTTTGAGATCAGCCTGAATAAGAGACCCCGTCTCTACTAAAAACAGAAAAATTAGCTTGGCATTGTGGTGGGTGCTTATAGCTTCAGCTACTCAGGAGGCTGAGGCAGGAGAATCACTTGAACCCAGGAGTTTGAGGTTGCCATGAACTAGGCTGATGCCATGGCACTCAAGCCTGGGCAACAGAATGAGACTGTGTCTCCCAAAAATAAAAAGTCCACAGCAAGGAAACAGGTGGAAGTTTATTGTAATCAGCGGTGACTTACTTAAAGGAGAAATGGCTGTCAATTATGAGAGCTTTGCAAGGGCTAACAGGATGCTCTTGCTTACTATAGAAAAATAGTGATAAGAAGAACCAAACTGTACAGTCATCAACAAATGTCAATGCCCCAGTGCCTGGTGTGTTTTTTGTGTGTGTTTTTTTGAGGCAGAGTCTTACTCTGTTGCCCAGGCTAGAGTGCTGTGATGGCATAGCTCACAGCAACCTCAAACTTTTGGGCTCAATGATCCTCTTGCCTTAGCCTCCTGAGTGCCTGGGATTACGGCCACCTGCTATGACACTTGGCTAGTTTTTCTGTTTTTAGTAGAGATGGGGTGGGGGAGGGTCTCTCTTGCTCAGGCTGGTTTCAGATTCCACCTGCCTGGGCCTCCCATTGTAGGCGTGAGCCACCTCGGCCAGTTCCTAGTGCCTTTTACAGAT
Source organism: Perodicticus potto (assembly GCA_963574655.1). Lineage (NCBI taxonomy): Eukaryota > Metazoa > Chordata > Mammalia > Primates > Lorisidae > Perodicticus > Perodicticus potto. Next base: position 38,172 of record CAUYRH010116094.1, read on the forward strand.
GGAGCACCCCTCTTCTGAAAACCCAAAATCTGAAGCCCTGAGCACTGACCTGATGCCGCAAGTGAGAATTTTACTCCTGACCTCATTTAGTAATTTCACAAAAATCTCTGAGACATGTTATATAAAGTAACTATCCGGTTTTGTGTATCAGGTGTATATAAAACGTAAGTGAATTTTGTGCTTAGATGTCTCATTATGTGTATGTAAGTATTTCAGAATCCAAAACGAATCTGAAATCTGATATCATTCTAGTCCCGAGCATTTAAAATAAGGGATGCTCAGCCGGTACCAACTCATCTCTGACCTCATCAGAAGGGAGATAAATTGATGATCTGTCACTGTAGCATCCCTATTATTTAATAAGTAATTATAGGTAAATGCTTCAAACATTCTTCAGGCCCAATGTGCTTTCAGCTGGGTATATTCATGCTGAGCGCCCACATAACTGTTCTATTTTTCGCTTTCAGTATAGTACTTAATAAATTACATGAGATATTCAACAATTTAGTGTAAAAATAGTCTTTGTGTTAAATCATTTTGTCTAGCCATGGGCCAAGCACATTTAAGGTAGGCTAGGCAAAGCTATGGTGTTGGGTAGGTTAAGTATATTAATGCATTTTTGACTTATGCTATTTTCAATTTATGATGAATTTATTGAGTTGCACCCCCATCATAAGTCTGGGAGCATCTGTACTAGAATATGACTGAGGCTTGCCCTATTTTTTTCTCATTTTTAATTTAGTGGAACCATATTGATTGCAAGAGCTTTGTACTCAAGCATATTGAAATGCCCTTAATTGAAAGAGAAAGCTATCTACTTTGTTTGAGTAAATGTATGGTAATGTGCTGGCTAAGGTTTTTGGTTTGTCAAATATAATAAAAATCATTTTATAGTGATAGGAAAGAAATGCTTCAAAATAATTTTTAAATGTGAAGAGCCTTTATTCTGGGTAGAGGTATTGGTGTCTTTTTTACTTTTTTTATTGAGATTTTCTGTAACGCCTAGATTAAAAAAAAGATCATGCCATTGCACACCGTTATTTATGTAAAAGGAACCCTGTTCTGACATCATTAATAAATTATAATATCATTTAATAAAGTGAAGTGGCTCACATCGTAATCCTAGCACTCTGGGAGGTTGAGGCAGCTAGATTGTTCGAGCTCAGGAGTTCAAGACCAGCCTGAGCAAGAGCGAGACCCTGTCTCTACTAAAAGTAGAAACACTAGCTAAGTGTGGTGATGGCAGGTGCCTGTAGTCCCAGCTAATCTGGAGGCTGAGGCAAGAGGATGGCTCAAACCCAAGAGTTTATGCCATGGAGTGCTTAACTCCACGGCACTGAACCCAGGGGGCAGAGTGAGAGTATCAAAAAAAGAAAAAAAGACTTCGTTGCACACCCCAAACTGCCACACCCACGATGGATTAATAAATTGGGGTATATGTACACCATGGAATATTATGCAGCCTTATAAAAAGATGGAGACTTTACCTCTTTTATGTTTTTTTTTTTTTAACCTCTTTTATATTTACATGGATGGAGCTGGAAAATATTCTTAGTATGGTATCCCAAGAATGGAAGAAAAAGTATTCAGTGTACTAAGCTGTACTATGAAACCAATATAAAATCACCCACACTTCCATATGAAAGCTATAACCCAACTACAGCCCAAGATGAAGGGGAAAGAGGAGGGGGTGGGAGGGGGATGGGTGGAGGGAGGGTAATTGGTCAGATCACACCTATGGTGCATTTTACAAGGGTACATGTCAAATCTACTAAGTGTAGAGTATTGTCTTAACACAATAATTAAGAAAGTGCAGTGAAGGCTATGTTAACCAGTTTGTTATAAATATTTCAAATTGTATATAAAACCAGCACATCCTACCCCATAAATGCATTACTGTATACAGCTATGATTTAATGAAAAAAAAAAACAACCCTGTGGGGTAGGGGAATAAGGGAGCTGGGAGAGGGGAAAAGAGAACACTTTTGGGGGGTGGCACACAATTATAAGAGGGACTTTACCTAATAAATGCAATCAGTGTAACCTAATTCTTTGTACCCTGTACTCTTCTCCACTACACTAAAATTATTTCAAACAAAATTAAATAATAAATAGAGAATTCAGTTTTGTGTTTTGGAAAATTTCAAGAGCTAAAGAGTTAGACAGTGAACCCTCATGGACTCATTCTTTAGCTTCAACCATCACCAAGCACACGGCCCATCTTGCTTTCCCTACATCATATATCTCCTGCTCCGTCTTTCTTGAGAAGCAAGTCCCAGATGTTATTTTTAATTTTAAGGGGTACAATGTCATTTATTAAAGGGAATTTTTAAATTAAAAAATATTATCTGGATAGGGACTATGATCCCATGTTACTTAGATAGTAACAGTATCTCAGAATTAACAAAAACATATTTCTAAGCATCATCTCATTTATTTCTGATGATAATCATTGAATTACCAATTGTTATTCTCATGATGAAGATGAGAAAACTGTGGTTTTGAGAGAGGTTGTCATTTTTACCAAATTATAAAACAATGAGTTGGGACTGACACTCAGGCCACCCGATTCTGTTCGGCCTCTTTCCTCCACACCACTGCAACTTTACATACTGATGATTGTGAATAGACTTTAGCCACATCCTTACGCAGCCCTGCCTAGAAAGGGGCTTTAAAACCATTCCTCTACTTTGCAGCCTAGTTTTCTGTCCTTTTGGGGAAGTTCATCACCCTTAGATCAGCAATAGTGCTTAGTGCTGTGTCAGGGCAATTAGACAGTCCGGACCTGATGGAAAATTATTCTTAGTATGGACGAGGCACTGGGTTTGGACTAGGTAAATGTGGGCTCAGGACAGTCTCTGTTCTGGTTATGAGGCTTCCTTCTTGGTGCTGCAGATCAAATTGATCCTGTGACTCATTTCTTGAATGCTACAATTATACATTTACTTTTGGGCTTAAACTTCCTGTGTTCCAAGATGCATCAAGCAGATTATGGCCTCAAGAAAATTATAGACGGCCAGGTGTGGGGGCTCACATCTGTAATCCTAGCATTCTGGGGAGCCTAGGTGGGCAGATTGCCTGAGCTCAGGAGTTTGAGACCAGCCTGAGCAAGAGCAAAACCCTGTCTCTACTAAAAATAGAAAAAATTGGCTGGGCATGGTGGCTGGTGCCTGTAGTCCCAGCTACTCTGAAGGCTGAGGCAAAAGGTTCACTTGAGCCCAAGAGTTTGAGGTTGCTGTGAGTGGTGATGTTCACGGCACTCAACCCCAGGGTTACAGAGTAAGACTCTATCTCAAAAAAAAAAAAAAAAAGAAAACTATAGTCTAATGGTAGGGATAAATGTATGTATATATCCCTAACATAAATAAAGTGGTACATGCCAAGGTCATATATAGATACATTTAGAAGATAGCATGAATATCCACCATTTCTTTTTCTTTGAGTCAGAGTCTCAAGTTGTCACCCTGGGTAGAGTGCTGTGGCATCTCAGCTCACAGCAAACTCCAACTCTTGGGCGTAAGTGGTTCTCTTGCCTCAGCCTCCCAAGTAACTGGGACTACAGGTGTCTGCCACAATGCCTGGCTATTTTGTGGTTGTAGTTGTCATTGTCATTTGGCAGGTCTGGGCTGGATTCAAACCTGCCAGCTCCGGTGTATGTGGCTGGCACCCTAGCCACTGAGCTACAGGCACCGAGACTTCTTTTTTTTTTTTCTTTTTTTAGGAGAGACGTGATCTCACTCTTACTCAGGCTTATCTCAAACTCCTGAGCTCAAGTGATCCACCTGCTTTGGTCTCCCAAAATGCTAGGATTATGGGTGTGAGTCACTACTCCTAGTTGAATATCCACCGTTTCTGAATGACTTCTCTGTCAGGCAACATTTTGAGCTTGTAAGTGTGTTTGTTATTGAGTACTTCAGGTACCTGCAAAGGCAAATACTCTTCATCCTGGCTATAGATGATGAAGTTAAGGCTAAGGCAGAAGGTGGGTTGGAGGGATCCAGGGGATTTGTGTATTTGGCAAGTTGGATAAGCCAGGTAAATGCCATAGCTGTGGACAGCACTGAGAGAGCCAGGATCTCCAAACACCCCATGCTGGGGGCTCAGGGAATAGTGACCGGCAAGATCAAAAACATATTGGAGGCCCATAGTTCGTAATGATAAAGAAAAGCCCTGAGTGCACATGTGTTGGCGTGTGTGTGCTGAATGAATGATGAATATAAATTAGAGGGAATTACAAAGGCTTAAGTGTGGTTTCTGTGAAGTGTCTGTTAGTCAATGGATCCTCTGAGCGACGTGTTTTGGAGAGATCATGACCTTAGCTTGGACAAGACTCTCTGAATTTTGCTTTTGATGTTCACCTGTGGCTCTTTCTTTTTTCCATTCTAGAGTTGGTGGTCAGGTCTCTACTGTAAGCAATTTCCAAGTAATTGAGCTGTAGTTAAGTCTTTATAAACTAACTACATAATTATACCACCTACAAAGAATAATTTGATAGTAAGTTAAGCCAACAAAGACTTTCTTTTTTTTGAGAGAATCTCACTTTGTCACCCTTGGTAGAGTGCCGTGGCGTCACAGCTCACAGCAACCTCAAACTCTTGGGCTTAAGTGTTTCTCTTGCCTCAGCCTCCTGAGAAACTGGGACTACAGGTGCCCACCACAACTCTGGGCTATTTTTTTTTTTTTTTTGCAGTTGTCATTGTTGTTTAGCAGGCCCAGGCCGGGTTCTAACCCGCCACCCCCGGTGTGTGTGGTCGGCATCCTGACCACTGAGCTACAAGTGCTGAGCCAACAAAGACATTTTTTATTTTATATAGTCTAGCCATCTCTGTTCCATCATCCAGGTTTCTCTTTTTTTGTTAAATTCGATTGGTAGATTTTGTAATTTAAAAATTGACAGAAGTTAGGGCAGTGAAACTCTTCTGTATGAACATATGGTTGGATACATGTGTTATACATTTCAAAACCCATGGAATGAACACAGGGTGACCCTTAATGTCAGTGACGGACTTCGGATGGCCAGGATGTGTCAACGTAGGTTCACTGATTGTAACCAATGGGCCACTGTGGAGGGGGCTGTTGAGAGCGGAGGAGGTTGTGCATGTGTGAGGGGGCAGGAGGTGTATAGGAACTGTCTGTAGAAAAATAAAGTCTGCTAAAAAAATTGGTAGAAGTGGAGAACCGGCAAAAGTCCAAGTGAGGTCTTCTGTCTAGGGAATTTCATGTGAGCCTTCAGAAGTTGGGAGTAAAGAAAGGGGGTGTTTCATCACAGTGCAACTGAGGACCCCGCAGAGATTCTGTGCTTCCAGCTGTACCGGGGAGGCGAGAGATGCCTTGGAAATAACCCATCCTCTTGTGGTGTGAGAAGAGACAGCCCTTGAGAACACCACAGTGGAAGGAACTTAGAGTCAGAAGACAACGTTACGGAATTCCAGAAGTGTGCAGCATCTGTTGTGTTCTATGCAGTACTAAGGGGGGCCGAGCCACCCTCTCTCCTTTCGAAAAGCCTTTCAGTGGCTGTCTTCTCTTACTGCCTCTTGATTTTTGAGATGGAAGTGGCTCTCGGCTCATTTTTCTTCTTTACTTTAAAGCTTAAGACATACAAAAAAGCATGCATAGTGATCTGTCAAGCTGGGGCTACCTCTGTACGTCACTGCCGAGTCTCTCTCAATGTTTTGTTAGAAAATTGCAGCAGTGAAGTGTATATCCCTGGCATGTCTGTGCCTTTTGCTCTCATCTGCCTGTATGATTTAAATAATCTCTACCATCACTCACTCTTCCATCCCTAAACTCATTTGCTTTTGAGGTTGCTTTTTTATCTTCCCCGTTTTCCCTGAGAACGTTCTTTTGGGTCTTAGGATGATAAGCTATCACATGAAAAAAGTCTAGAAAAATAACAGCAGCCACAACAGCTTATTAAGACTCAGAAGCAAGTTTCTTCTTTTTGATTGATTTCTTCTCATCTCTGATCTCCGTTGGCCATAGACACATTTACCTTCTTTTTATTTATTTATTTTTTTGAGACAGAGTCTCACTTTGTTATCCTTGGTAAAGTGATGTGGAGTTATAGCTCTCAACAACCTCTAACTTTTAGGCACCAGCAATTCTCTCGCCTCAGCCTCCCAAGTAGCTGGGACTACAGCACCCATCACAACACCTGGCTATGTTTTTATTGTTGCAGTTGTCATTGTTGTTCAGCTGGCCCAGGCTGGGTTTGAACCTACCAACTTCAGTGTATATGACTGGTGCTGTAACCACTGAGCTAAGGGCGCTGAACCCAGATCTATTTCTTACATTGCAGTTTGCCAGTCACGAAGGAATTCAGTGAATACTTGCTTAAGAAATTAGATCTGGTCTCCCACCGCCTCAAGTTCTTTTTACTTTCACATGAGGGATATTTCACTTATCTCTTTCAATGCTCCATGAAAGGTCCATGATATGTATGTCTGAAGAGCTTGCCTTTTTATGTTGCATGGTTGTGTTTCACAATTGTGTGATTTCTAGCTGGTGCTCCCTTGTCAATCCATTTGCAAACATCGCTGTTATGTTCAAATTGAACATCTGGAATCGCTTGACACACCAGAACATATTTCTTTGGCTGTTTAAATGATCCATATTGATCTTTCAAATGAGTGTTTATAGTTTAATTTTCCCATTAGTTTTACTGTTTTAAGGAAAATAGTAATAGTTACATTTTCGAAAGGTATTTCACCCATATTTTTTAGAAAATCAGAAGTTTTTCCTATGAGTGCTTACTATATATTTTTATAATGTAAACGTGTAGCTGGCTCCCTTAGTTATTTGTGGAGTTAAACAGGATAAATTTTGGCTGGGCGCCGTGGTTAGCACTCTGGGAGGCCAAGGTGGGTGGATGGCTTGAGCTCAGGAGTTTGAGACCAGCCTGAGCACGAGTGAGACCCTGTCTCTAAAAATAGCCAGGTGTGTGGTGGGCATCTGTAGTCTCAGTTCCTTGGGAGGCTGAGGCAAGATAATCACTTGAGCCCAAGAGTTTGATGTTTCTGTGAGCTGTGGCACTCTACAAAAGGTGACAAAATGAGACTCTGTCTCCATCAAACAAACAGAATTAGCCTTCCTTGCTTATAGCATCAACCTCTCCAGACTATTCTATAAAAAGCCTGGAGAATCAACCCACGAATGGATTAATAAACGGTGACATATGTATACTATGGATTATTATTCAGCCATAAGAAAGATGGAGACTTTACATCTTTTGTATTAATCTGGATCGAATTGAAACACTTTCTTCTTAGTAAAGTATCATAAGAACAGATAAGGAGAAAATAATCTAATATATTCAATACATGAAACCAATGTATAAATAACCACAAGCCTACAAGTATAGTCAACTGAGGGTGAGGGGAGGGGGAGGACAGAGGGCAGGAAGGAGAGTAATTGGGGGATCTCACCTAATGTGCCCAATGTGAGGGTGTTCAGCACGGCCCCCTGGGTGAAGGGTTCAACTACAACTTGAACTTCACCTTAGAATTGAAATCAATGTCACCTGAACATTTGTACCCTCATATCAACCTGAAATTAAAAAAAAGCCTAAAGAATAACTTTTTATCTTTCTAATATTAGTTTGTCTTAAAATATTTGTTAGCCAAAAGTAGCTATTCACTATGAAAACTTCAGAAAATAGTATCCAATGTACTCAGCCCTACTATAAAGCTAATTTATAACTCTCATATGAAAGCTATAACCCAATTAAAACACAAGAATTGGGGAAAGGGGCAAGGGAAGGGAGGGGAGAGGGGAGGATGGGTTGGAGGGAGAACAATGAGTAACTGATGGGTCCACATTTACGGTGCATCTTAGAAGGGTACAGGTGACACTAAACATAGAATATAAATGTCTGTACACAATAACTAAGAAAATGCCGTGAATGCTATGTCAACCAGTTCGATGAAAATATTTCAGATTGTATATGAAACCAACACATTGTACCCCATGATTACATTTATGTACACAACCATGATATAATAATAAACAAACAAACAAACCAAAATCTTCAGAAAATACAGGCAAATGAAACTAAGAAATAAAAAACACCCTTAACCTACCAACTAGATAAAACAACCGCTAAAAATTTGGCTTGCACCTTTCTGACTCTTTTAAACATACTGATCATATAATGCTGTGTAAGGCTGAACCCTGGTAGTTTTTGAACTCTTGTTGAAATGGCATTGAAAAGAGGCTGAACCTACCATCTGTAGTTTGACCCACACGGGGCAAATGATGGTTCACACACCGTGCTCATGAATTCAAGTCAGACTTTTGGTTGGTGACTGAATATTGGTTGATTTGGCTTTAAGGACCCTCTGGCCAAATCACATACCCTTTTGCGGCTATGATTTCTCTCTCTCTCTCTCTTTTTTTTTTTTGAGACAGAGTCTCAAGCTGTTGCCCTGGGTAGAGTGCTGTGGTGTCACAGCTCACAGCAACCTCAAACTCTTGGGCTTAAGTGATTCTCTTGCCTAAGCCTCCCAAGTAGCTGGGACTACAGGCACCCTCCACAACACCCAGCTATTTTTTGGTTGTAGTTGTCATTATTGTTTGGCAGGCCTAGGCTGGATTCCAACACACCAGCTCTGGTGTGTGTGGCTGGTGCCCTAGACGCCGAGCTACAGGCGCCGAGCCTGTGATTTCTCTTGGAAGAAGTAGATGTAGCTGTTGTCAGTCCTCCTAGAGAGTGATCAAGTCCTGGAGCATGGAACTTGGAGTGCAAGCTTAAGGGAGGTAAAGGCTTTGTCTTTCTACCACCAAAAATCCCTTTAGTTCCAAGTCTGAGGAAAGAGAGTTCCAGGTAAGGCTACATAAAGGAGGCTGGAATCAAATCAGCCCATAAAGATGAAGGATATACCTGGGCATGAGCACTAGAAACTCCGAGTTATTCTACATGGGGTGGTTCCTGCCAAGTATTCCCCAGACTACAGAGAGACGATGAAAGTGACAGTCTGGCCTGTAATCCTAGCACTCTGGGAGGCTGAGGCAGGTGGATTGCTTGAGCTCAGGCCTTCAAGATCAGCCTAAGCAAAATCGAGATCCCATTTGTTAAGAAAATTAGCTGGGCATTGTGGTGGGTGCCTGTAGTCCCAGCTACTAGGGAGGCTGAGGCAAGAGGATCTCTGTAGCCGAAGACTTTGAGGTTGCTGTGAGCTATGACCTTACGGCACTCTACAGATGGTGACAAAGTGAGACTCTGTCTCAAAAAAGAAAAGAAAGAAACAATCTACTTCCTGCTGAATTGTGGGGTGTAAGGAAAGGAGTCTGCTTAATACTTGAGACAAAATTAAATGACTAAGAAATGCAAATAAAAATACAATTAGGACAGAGCCAAGATAATCAGTAAGTAAATGCAGTTGAAATATATGTTCAGTATCTGGTCAGTAAAACCTGAACTCATCAGTAATGGAAATTTAGTAGTCATAGAAAGTCAGCAGAAATAGAAATAGTAATATCAATGGAGGAGACAACCTTTTCAACATCTGTGGTGCTTAGTTTACTTGCATTTTTAATCCTGTGTGTAGCAGTAATTTACCCAAATAACCTTTAAAGGGCAAAATCTTTTTGAGCTGGTTGTTAGTTAACTAGATAATAATCCTTTGAAAAAGCAAGCCTTTATAAGCTATAGGTGGCCATGTGTACCTGTTGTATTTCACTCTGAAGCTCTGGTTGTTAATCGTCGTTGACAGGTTTTGTGGAGCGGTGGGCGTTTATGTGGTTGGTGGCACCCCACACACATTTCTATCCCGCCTTCATTGGTGATGTTGCTTTGGCTCTTGTATGATCTGTTATCTTGTGAAGGGCGTGGCAGCTCCCCAATTTAAATCTTGCTTGTTAATTGTGGAAAGGAAATATGAGATTTCCTGAGCCTGATAGGCGTTCTATGTACCCATTATTTTAACTTAATATCTTTGAAGACAGCTATTCACCTCTTATATTTAAGATGCTAAGTTTTTTTCTCTCCGTATATTCTGGTCTCTGAAATGACACTGATTATTTATATAAGGCGCTAGTTAGATCATGGAGAGATGTTTCACATTAACGTAAAATAAATATAGTCCTCCTCCTCTTATAGTTAGTTATTTTTACACCGTGTATTCCTACTTGAATCTGTTGTGCAAGGTTTTTTTTCTTAAGAACACTCTTTTTACAGAATTGTCAGGTATCTTTCTAGTCTTTCTCTAAATATTTTGCATTCAGAGATATTGAAGTAGTTTTAGATTTCATGGTATCGGATCATGTATGAAGTTTTATAGTGGAATAATATTACCAAGATAAGTTCTGTTTTATAAGTTGTTTTGTGTTTTTTTCTTTTTTCTTTCTTTTTTTTTTTTTTTTTTGAGACAGAATCTCAAGCTGTCACCCTGGGTAGAGTGCCAGAGTGTCACAGCTCACAGCAACCTCAAACTCTTGGGCCCATGTGATTCTTTTGCCTCAGTCTCCCAGGTAGCTGGGACTACAGGCACCGACCACAGCGCCTGGCTATTTTGTTGTTGTTGTTGCAGTTGTCATTGTTGTTTTAGCTGGCCAGGGTCAAATTCAAACCCACCAGCCTCAGTGTATGTGGCCTGCGCCCTACCCACTGAGCTGTGGGTGCTGCCTATAATTTGTTTTATATTGATAGGATTAAATACTCCTATTTATATATGCTAATATTTAAATATTTGTCTGCTCCTAAGGTCCAAGGTAGCAGGTTGTTTATACCAGCAGATCTTCAATTTTAGTGTGCCTCCAAGTTGCTTGGAAGGTGCTGGGTCTCCCCTTGAGTTTCTGACTCAGTAGGTCTTGGGAGGGGTCAAGACTATATCTTTGTAACAAGCTCTTATGTTATGGTGTTGCATTTGGCATGGGGACTCCACTTAGAGAACCTCTGATTTACACATTCAGAAGATGCTCTTCAGTGGGCTTATCTGGATATAGACACAAACAGGGGATCCCTTTATGTCCTGAGGTCTTATCTCCCCAGTTAATTTCATGACCTTTGGAATTCTGGCCTCAGGGATGGGGAGAGGGCTGATGCCATTAACCCCAACTCAGGTATGGAAGATCAGAGGCAGAAGTGGAAAGGGTTGTTAGTTTAGCTTTGTTCAAGTTGAACTGGAAGTTCAGGAAGAGGTATGCTGAAGGCAAATAGAATTATAGACCAGTACTCAGATGCAAGAACAGAGCTGTTGAGAGAAAGAAAACCAACAGCTTGCTGGCTACATAGTGATAGAGGCCTTCATTGGCTCATTTCATCTAACCTATTCCAGTCTCCTGAATCTAGGCAATAGTATTCTCATTTTTATAGATGAGGCAGGAAACAGATACAGAAGATTGGGTAACTTGTTCAAGGCCTCTCCCATATTGGAATTGTCTGGACCCCGAATGGAACCCTCCTTAGTCTGTTTCTAAACTTTCTATTGTATCTGTGGGTGAGAGTGTTTGAGAAGGGAAGGTAGTCAGAGTGTTGTTTACTGCAAAGGGATCAGGTGGGATAAAGACTCAGAAAAGCCACTTAAATTTGCTGTCTGCTATCCTCTACACCTTATGGGAAACTTCTCTAGTAGCAAACAAACTATACAAGTGATCCCTGAATGTGTAGTCTTGAACTCTATACTTGAAGTAGGTGAATTGTGGAGTGTGTAAATTATATCTGAATAGAGTTGTTTTTTTTTTTTTAAAACTATGGGCTGTTATCTATGTGGATAATTGAGAAAAATCTGTTGAGAGTTAAATCCCCCAACCTTTATTTCTGTTGGGAGTTAAACCCCCCAACTGCAGAGGGCACCAAAGAAGAGGAATAAGTAAGACTAACTTTTGAAAAAATTGGCTTTAAGGGGTGGCGCCTGTGGCTCAAAGGAGTAGGGCACCGGCCCCATATACAGGAGGTCGTGGGTTCAAACCCGGCCCTGGCCAAAAACTGCAAAAACAAACAAACAAAAAATTGGCTTTAAAAGAACAGCCAATAGGCTGGGTACCTGTAGCTCCGTGGTTAGGGCACCAGCCCCATTCTCCAGAGCTGGTGGGTTCAAACTCAGCCCAGGCCTGCTAAACAAAACAAACAAATAAACAAAAACAACAGCAAAAAATTAGCCAGGCATGTGGTGGGTGCCTGTAGTCCCAGCTACTAGAGAGGCTGAGACAAGAAAATCGCTTGAGCCCAAGAGTTAAAGGTTGCTGTGAGCTATGATGTCACAGCTCTCTACCAAGAGTGACAAAGTGAGACTCTCTCGATTTAAAAAAATGAAAAAATTGGCTTTAAAAGAAAAAGGGCAAGAGAATGTTCTTTGAAGATTAGGTGTTCCCTCATAAAGGTACCCATGCAAATTGATGGATTGTTTATTTAGACATGGTCCATTAAAAGATTGCTGTAAGATTTTGGAATATATCACCTTGGTGTATTCCCCACCCCTGCTTCTGTTGGAACACAGGGTATTCCAGTCTTGTCGGGCTTCCCCTGCCAAATACGTTTATTTATGTAACTGGGTGAGATGTGTATTGGCCTCTTACATAAGAACCGGTTTTTCTGTCACTTATCAACCTGGATTGTGCTACTTCTCTTCTGTTTTATACACGCGATGTGATCTGTGGGGTGGGGAAGGTGCTGGGAAAAGCATGACTTAACTGACTTTCGTTTTTGGTTTGAACTTTAGAGCTGATGAGCTTACGTTCTCAACACGTTTAACTTGAACACATTGACTCTGTCAGATTGACTCCAATCCAAAGTGTTTAGGGAGCAGCCAAAATAAGATCCTGATTCACATGGGTCAGTCCACTCATTAAAGATAGTGTCCCATGTTATCTTATTTCTGCTATGAACTCATGATTTTATCTTTTGATTTTGGGGTTAGCGTGGTGATAATTTTGAAATGATGATTAGATTTTGTTTTTCCTACAGCATGACTAAAAAGATTTCTAGTTGTTTCTTTACTGAATGCCCAAATATTTAGCAGGCTGAGTCAAGAGAGTGACTGTATTAAGGGCAAACCTAATGTGGCTCGAATTCTTTTTAGAAGTAGACAGGTTATGAAGTAGTTAATACGTTGCAGAGATACTCATCAGTATCTAAGGGAACATGGTATTGTTGACATTGCATAACTTTTATAAATTGAAATAGATTTCAAAAGCGATTTATGGATTTTTTTCATTGGAAATATACTCTTTTCCTTTCCTCTCTCCTTCCTTTTCCCCTTCCCTCCCTTTCCTTTTTCTTTTCTTTTCTTTTTTTTTGAGCTAAAGTCTTGCTCTATTACCTGGGATAGAGTGCTGTGGCCTCAGCTCACAGCAACTTCAAACTCCTGGGCTCAAGCAATCTTCTTGCCTTACCCTCCCAAGTAGCAGGGACTACAGGCACCTACCACAATGCTCAGCTAATTTTTCTTTTTCTTTCTTTCTTTTTTTCTTTTTAGTAGAGATGGGGTCTTGCTCTTGCTCAGGTTGGTCTCAAACTTTTGAGCTCAAGTGATCTTCTTGCCTTGGCCTCCCAAAGTGCTAGGATTACAGGCATGAGCCACTGTGCCTGGCTTCTAAAGCATGTTCTAGCTAAGTTCTCAAAACTGCTGGGATTTCTGTATGAGGATTAGTCTGACAGGTACATGTGAAGCGATGCTCTTCTTATTCTTTACCACCTTAAGGTATCAAGAGTAGGCAGACACTCAAACGTTCTCCAAAATCAGCCCTGTGCATCGGTAAAATTTAGTGGCCATATAAGATTAGAGAACCATCCATCAGTAGCTTCTATTTTTTCTTTGTCATTTATGAGCCAGCGATGGCACCATTCTTTTCCCTCTATCAGAAGGAAATCTCAGATATTAGAAGATTGCTTTATGTTGCCCAATGAACAGGTAAACTTCCCCTGGGCCACCTGAGCTTGCTATTAAAATATACATTAGGGCACCATCATCTCTCTGGTCTCAGTTGCCTCATCTGCAAAATAATGGTAGTACCTACCTTAGAGAGATGTTACGAAGAACAAATATTAACACATGTACAACCCTTAGAATAATGTCTGCCATACAGTGAGCCTATCACCTAGAAGGGAAAGGAGAGAGGGCCCTCTTCCGTGACAGAGTGACAGGAAAGTGGAGAGGATTCAAGCCGGGTAAGCTTGGGGATTCAGAATCAGATTTGATAGCACTGGGGCAGAGGCGGCTGCCTGGGGAGCAGACCATGACAGGTGGCTCCTGCTGGCCTGGGAGGGCACTTCCTGTGGACACACGTCTCCCAGAGCACGGCCGGGATAAGGTAGGAGCCATCCTCTGATTTCCCTGTATGGGAGCTGCACGTTTGCCTTCAGACTGTTGTCATCTCTGAGCATAAGCCCCAAGCTGGGCAGCCTTTGAAGGATGCCACTTTCTTCCATTCAAGACTCAGGGTCCACCTAGAAGTAAAAGGGACTTTACTTCTTTTCCAGCCTTTCAATTCCACATGGGGAGGGGGAGAATAAAACTATTCCACATTGTTTACCTCTTCAAGCATGTGTAGATAGGTACTTTTCTTAGCCAACTGCTGATGTCTATTGAAAATCGGCATTGTAAACCTGATGTCTATTGAGAAACGTTGCCAGTGTCTCTGTTTCCAGCTTGTGTGTCTGGCATCTGCTAGGAGCGTGCAGGTGAGATGCTTCCAACAGTCACATCACACCACGTTTGGGCCCAGGTGGTTGGGAGGCGGCATGAAGAATAAGGAGCCTGGATGAGCCTGTGATAGCTATCAGCATTCTTGCCTATTAATTTGTGATATTAGTTCAAATGGACAACTCAGTGGGCCTCCCTGGAACTATATTCTCTCCTTTGTAAGTGAGAGGACCGGGGAAACCTCTAGAGATCCTTCAAGCTCTGATACCATATTGTATGCGACCCCTTCGGCTGACTCCAGGGCTGCTGCTGTATGTGTTACGTTCCCATCACAGAAGCAAACACGGAACCCCCTTCTGCTCAGTAACAATCTCAAGTAGATTAGATCTAGTGACCTTCAAAGCCACTGTTGCTGTTGACTTCCCTCTCGGTCCCATTTCCTCTAGTCTAACCCCTAGTTACCCTCCCACTTGACTCAAAGCAGATTTTGCTGTTATTTACTTTCCAAAAGCTCCCAAAGTTCAAGCCACTTCATCAGAAAAATTCCTGGACTCATAAAACCTCATGGAAGTGAAAGGTTTTAATTTCAGTCTATACCAGATCCAGCCTGAACAGGGCAAGACTGTTCTAAATAAGTATTGTCTAGGACTTGTCACTGGCAATAGTAATTTAATAAGTGTCCATTAATAGTTTGAATAGGTTCATTTTCCAGACATGATCATGATAATATTTTCTAGGCATCTGGCAACATTGCTTCATGATGTTTATTAGCAAATTGCTTAGCAACTGTGGAGAAAGGGCATGCAAAGAAAATTACCTAATGTGGGACTCTGAGGTTGCTGTGAAATTGCAAAAAGCGTTTTTAATGTGTTTTAGGGATTACAAAACGACCAGCCAGAAAGATTAATGCCAGCTTCATTAGTGATGAAAGAAACTCTAGGGCAAGAACAAATGAGCTCACCAATATTATGTCAGACACTGATGGAATTTGCTACCTGCATATTTCAAGCTGTCGGCTGTTTAGATGTCTTTTTTTGAGACAGTCTCACTCTGTCGTCCTGGGTAGACTGCCATGGCATCATAGCTCACAACATCAAACTCCTGAACTCAAGTGCCTCTTGCCCACTAGTGGGGACTATAGGTGCCCGCCATCATGCCCAGCTTATTTTCCTGTTTTTGGTAAAAACAACATCTTGCTCTTGCTCAGGTTGGTCTCGAACTCCTGAGCTCAGGAAATCCTACTGCCTTGGCCTTCCAGAGTGATAGGATTACAGGTGGAAGCCACCGTGCCCATCCTTAAATATCTTGCTATTCGATACCTGCAGAACTTGAGCTTATGTTTGGATCAAAGGTTTTGTATATTATTTTGTGAACTTCTTGTGGATAAGTGTTGTTTAATACTCTTTGTCTTACCCCAAGTACTCAACTTCATTATATTCATCATGTAGAATCAGCTGGTTGAAGTGCTTTTTCAGATGAAGAGAAGAATTATCTATATTCATAAATAAATGGCACCGTGTGTTCAATGAATATTTTAAGTGGAAATGTGTTCCTCTTGTCTGGGACAGAAACCTACGTAGGTATTCTCAAGCAAATGTTTAAAACGGTTCATTTCCATTTTACCATTGTGATTTGGGGACCTGAAAACCGAAATCATCAAAATACAGAAAACAAATTTTCTTAATGTAAGTAATACATTTTCCCTCATTTATTAGGCATAAATCGCCATCAAGAGACTTTAAGGGGGATGTTAAAATCTAAAATATATAGTAAAGAAATATATTTTAATATCAAATGATTTAAAGTTAGTAATGGTTCATTTACCAATAACCCCTAGATGTGTGATCTATAGTTATAGATCTGTTTTTGAGGTCTTCAAAGGCCCAGGAATACATACCAGTGGATTCTTCAGCATAAATTAGAAATGGTTTTATGTTTACATCTTAAAGAATGTGGGTATTTAAAAGTATTTGTGTATTTTTGGATTATTTTTTAACATTATAAAATATTGGCTGGGTGTGGAGGCTCATATCTGTAATCCCAGCACTCTAGGAGGCTGAGGCAGGTGGACTGCTTGAGCTCTGGAGTTCCAGACCAGCCTGAGCAAGAGGGAGACCTTGCCTCTAAAAAAATAGCCAGGCGTTATGGCGGGTGCCTGTAGTCCCAGCTACTCAGGAGACTGAGGTGAGAGAGTCACTTGAGCCCAAGAGTTTGAGGTTGCTGTGAGCTGTGACACAATGGCACTCGACCCAGGATGACAGAGTAAGACTCAAAAAAAAGTTACAAAGTATTGTAAACATATAAAAATATAGGCTCGGTGCCTGTGGCTCAACGGGCTAAGGCGCCGGCCACGTATACCTGAGCTGG